>OX421981.1:65853040-66140540 GCA_949128135.1 Parasteatoda lunata | reverse complement strand
AATAAAACAGCCTTTTATAACATGTATAAGGCAACCTACCTTTATGTTTCATAGCAAAAATATAACTGTACCTAAAAAACGATTGTATTAGATATGTTCTGCCATTCTTTCAAGAATGAATTTGACAGGCACCACGCTTGACGCAATACATTCATCAGTTTTAGAATCAAGTAGACGGTAATGCATGGGTAGTATTGAACCTCTCAAGCACTTATCTATAAGCAATTCACTGGAGACAAAAACCCCTAAAACCACATTATCTCAAAAGAGTAGCGTCCGCTCCAATTTGTTCCTTCGTGGTCCTTGCAGCAAACTTTGGGATATACTTGGTCCCAAGGGGCAAAGAAAGAAATCCTTTTTACTGTTTTCCTTCTTTATATTTTTGTCTTAATGCAGACTATCTCAATGTTAGGATACTTTTTCCCCTTCCTTTCATTCAACAGTTTCGATATTTCTTAATCAGTCCTGAAAATACAGGGTGACTTATTTAGAGATATTGTATTGAGTTAATTTCGAAAGACACCAAAAATGATGTTTGATACTAAAGCGTATTTTAAAATAATCTTTCAAATATGCAGACTAAGGAAAAGTAGTGTTCACATACTTAGATTATAAAGTTTAAAAAATTATATAAAATGTTCTTTTAGCCGTAATCGGTAACAAGTCGGTTTCTCAGTTATATTTTTTAAATTTGTTCCTATGAGGTTATAATTTTATTTTTTGTCAAGCTTTATTTTGAAATATTTGCTTCAAGTATTTTTTTTTAAAGAAGATTTAGACATAGTTTAGTCTTTGTATGTCGTATAGTTCTTATCAATTATTAAGCCTGCAATTTTGAAGTCATTTATCATCATCATAGTTGGCTAGACAGTCTAATGTGGGCCAATGCCTTCGTCTGAAGATTTTTTCATAATGACTTCCGATTAATCTTTGATCTCCAATTCTATTTATTAATTGCAACAAAATCAGACTCCACCGAGTCAGCTCATCTCAACCTCAGCCATCCCCGCTTTTTGGGTCCAGTGAATTTGAAAAGTAGCATCTTTTTTATCGTATTGTCATCACTCATTCGAATTACGTAGCCCATCCAATTAATTCCATTTACTTTTATGTATTTAACAATATCAAGTTGTTTATAAATCTTGTAAGGTTCAATGTTAAATTTCCTTCTCATTTACACCGCCAAGTATACTCCCCTGAAATCTTTCTCTCAAATATTGCGATCCTCCAGTTTCACGATTGTCCAAACCTCAAAAGCGTTTGTCAAAACTGGCCTGATAATATTTCTGTAGATTAAGTTGTAGAAAGAAACCTAGATTTAATAAATCTTCTTAGCCCATAAACAGCCCTATTTTTCGTCTGTTTTTCATTTCAGGATATATATTTAAACTTAAAAATATCATTATATTACACATGACTGAGAAAAGACATTTGTTTAGATAAAAGCCAAATCTTTTTCTTCTCTTTCCATCGGATGTCTGTTGAATTACATTTCTTTATAAGAATTTAGATGTTTCCCAACATTACAAATTAATCTGTGTTCTTCACCTATGCCATTCTACTTCGTTAAAATTTAACAGCTTAACAGCGTTGGTTATGTCAACTTTAAATTTCATGATTGCAAATAATTATTTTTGTGGATAAGTAATACTCAAAATTTTGAGTAGTATTTATCTTTAAAAAAATCCTGTTTCGTAAATCTTTACCCAATATCCAGCTTTCACAGACATCGAGGGTCCAATTAGTAAATTTTATACTGATTTTGTTTCCAGTGCTAATGAGTCGATATCTTAATTAGCTTCTAAAACTGAAATAGCACCTGTTTGCCTGTATAAAACAGTGATTCATTTGAATTTTCATTTCCTTTTTGTTAAAGACAGATGTTCTAAGATTATTAAAATCAGGGAATTTTTCAAAGGTGTGACTATATACCATCAGTGGCGTATTATCAGCCTCTTTTGATTTCTTTTCATTGATGGTTAGACCCATTGTGTTAGCTAATATCTACAACGTCTGCTTATGTCATTATTTGAATGAATATGTAAGTTCCATTTGTTGTTATCTTAGTATTTTTGAGGACTTTTTCTACGGTAATTTTAAAAATCAAGCATGATAAGGCACATTGTTTAAAATCTTCATCCGTAAAATGAGGCCTCATATGACTCATTCTGTATTTTGATTTTAAATCGAACCCTGGAAAAAGTACATTTGACAATATTAAACGCTATGTATAATTTTAAATTCTACAAAAGGAATAGAAAAGAAATAAATTTGTAAGAATTTAAAATCCCACCATAGCTTCATAAAGCGTTTCCCTTTTTATGCTATTGTACGCTGCTTTGAAATCAGCGAAAAGAGTATGCGCATCGAAAGTATGTTCCTTAATTTTTTCGATTATAAAAGTTAATGCGTAAATTTGTTTAAAAATAGTTTTCCTCTTTGGAATTCATATAGTATTTAACGGTGATTTTAATGACATAAGAAAGTAGGCTATTATCCCTGTATTATATTAAAAAAAATTAAATATCGCCTTTAGCAGAATTATTCCTCTGTAAATGCCGCATTTAAGTTCATTTCTCTTTTCTTATTATACAAATAGAACCATTGTCCAAGTCAATGATTAGTTCCTTTTTATACGAAACATTACATATAATTGTAGGCATGGCATTTGTCAAATTGCTGATGTTCATAAAATCAAATCTTATCGAATCTAGTATAGCGTATTTATTGCGGTTTAACTTTCTGACTGTTTCTTTTACTTATTTTTTTGTAAGTATTGATAGTCGATTTTTTCGTCAGTCTATAAACATATTAACTTTAGTTTAAAATAAATTGATGTTCAATGTGAAATTCTTAACAGATTTTAGTAATTTCGCAATTTTGGGAATTAATGAAAGTGTAAATTTTTTCCTTTAAATTTCAAAAAGTGGGTTTTATATTCAAACCAATAATTGAATCAGAATTTCTTAAAATATTGTCATAGAAATCAAATATCTTATCATTTGAGTTATTTTCTAAGAAATAATTCAATTCCATAAGCGATAGGTGATTTAAATACACTGCCTCTAAATTCGGTAAGTACATTGAGAGTGGTTAGAAGATTACCTTGAAAAATGACTCATATAGCAGAACACTCATCCTAATGAATAATTAATTCCGACGAAATCTATGTTGTGAATCATTATTGATATTTTATTCAACAAAATGAGGCAATTTTCAAACTCCAGGAAGTTTTTCAAAACGTTCAGGGAGATTTTCAAAAATAATTTCTTCAAGCTCGTTCAGAGGAGTTTTAAAAAAATAGTTTAAAAATAGAGACAATCCATCTTCTGAAAATCAATGATCAATAGACAAATAAATATGAAATGCTCAAGCAATTAGGTAAATAGTACTTTCATTTCTAACCAGTTAATACAAATGTTCAAAACTCGTCCTCTATGAAACATTAAACTTATTCATAAAAGCCACGGACTGATAATGCAAATTCATTGCCATATTCCGATTAAAAATGCCAGTGAGCATTAACTATGTAAGAAACGAAAAATCAACGATGAAGAAGTTAAAGGAACAAATCCCGAATTTAAGCTAAATTTTCTTATAAAATAGATTTGAAATTCAATTTCTTGGATGTCATATTTTACGTATATGAAGTAATAAAACATAGTTTAATAAATTTTAAGCCTTTTAGATATGCCCAATTAATCCCAATCCCAATTATGAATGATTTAAATATGAATCCCAATTATGAATGATTCAGGGACAGTCCAAAAAGTGCTATTTCTGTTTGTTCTTTGGTATTTCTTACAAAAGTAAAAAAGTTATAACAGATTTGATGTGATAATACGTTAGGCATAATTATAACAACAACGCAAATATGAATAAAAATCTTGCTATAAGAGATTGTCCATTTATAATCAGAATGTCTTCAGAATAATTTTAGAAAAAAAAAGCATAGACTAAAGGTGCGACACTATGTGCCAGTAAATATCCAATTATTTATTTCTGTAAACACAGCTAACTTAATTAATTCAATCTATCATGTGAATGAAATCATTGTTTTATTGGTACAAAAATATATGAAGTTTCCATACTGATGCTAGAATGAAAACAGTGTTTTTCTTTCATGGTATCTGGCGTTGAACTAGAACAGCATTTACAAACAAATTTTGCTAGTATCATCCATGATGAATGTTGTCCGTAAAGAAAGAATCGGAATGAATGGGAGGGTTGAGAAGTAAAAACGATGAATTCGCATAAAAAATAAAAGAATGAAATCTGGTCCTATAAGGGGTTGACACGACGGGTACCAAAAGTGCGAAGAAATATGGTTGTAATATATTGAAGGGGGGAAAGTCGTTGCAAAGAACTTTTTTCTGTCCAATAGCGGAAATCTATTCTTCAGTTATAAGAATGAGTGCTTCCAAAAGTATCTCAAATTCAAATGTCGTCTCGGAAAGATATTAGTATAACTACAAAGACATGATGATGTTGTATATTCAAGTATACTGTCCTGCTATCTCATTTGTCATAAATGTGAAACAGATAAAATTAAAATTTCAGCCAAAAATCTTTTGCCAGATATTTTAATCCTTGGCGTCATGTATTATTTTATTTTTGTCTTAGAGAGAAATTGAAATACGAGATGTCGTTATAATAAGAACTTTGTGAAAAAAAAACCTCTTATTTTTTGCTAAATATATACTTGAACACATATTTGTATATTCGGGCTCAAATTTCTGCACAGAATACTATATTAGATTTCATTATTTAGATCTTATGGTGCACTTTCATAGATTCAAATACTGTAAATAACAATTTAAATATACACACACACACACACACACACACACACACACACATATATATATATATATATATATAATGAAATATATATATATATATATATATATATATATATATATATATATATATATATATATATAATGAAATATATATATATATATATATATATATATATATATATATAATGAAATATATATATATATATATATATTTCATTTTCGACAGAACCTTTCTTATGATGTAAGCCTAAGAATTAAAAATTGAACTGCATTGATCTATAAATGTGTCAAATAAGAATTAAGTCATTTTTGTAGTACACTTGTTTACTTAAGGTATCACTAAAGCATATGAATACTAAAGAAATTAAAAAACTTGTACCTATAGTATTTATCAATGTAAAAACGGTTTTTATGCATACTTATTGCGTGCTTAAAGAAAACTAATCATACAAGTGAATTATTTTGTTGCTTAATTCAGTTCTTTGTACAGAGATCAAACCAAAGCAAATTATAAAAAAAAACTGGAACTATTAAAATGCACTGGCTAACACAACGTGAGTACTGATTGCATCTCTGGATGATAAATTTAGATTAAGAAATTTAAAAATTATAATAATTGGATTAGTATATTATTATAATTGGAATAGGAAAAAATTCTGGTAAAATTATCATACTAGTATGGTAAAGACTCCTGGTACAAGAAGCTCAATTCTGGCAATAAAATCAAAATATATGGTATTTGAACCACATATTTGGTAATTTTACTGTTTGCTATGGTAATGGTTTACCATAATTTCTGGTTTTTAAAATTATAATTCTTTTTACCATTCCTTTAGAAAAAAATACAAAATTAAAAAGCAAATTTAACTAAATAAAAGATTTTCTATGCCATGCTCTAAAATATCATAATAAAATTACTAAAATATCCTTCAGAACTATCATTCAACTTAACATTTATTTGGTAATTTTAAACTTTCGATGTCTATTCCTCATATCAAATAGAATGGTAATGGACTGTTTACATTTTTAAGGTTTAAAACGGTTTGTTTCAATAGAAGATAGGAGTTAGATGACTGCTAATTATCTCTTATTCTATTAAAATTTCTCAATTAAGAGACATAATGGATAAAGAGACATGCGTGATGACTTCAATTGTTTAATTTAACTGCTTTAAAGATACTGAACTCATATATATCAACTTGTGATGAGTGTTATATCCGTCTGTTATGAGAGGGATGTATGTTAGAGGGATTTATTTATATATTTGCATGCATGTGTGGGTTGCTTTGTAAATGAAAAGAACGGCTTTATTACTTCTTTCAGTTTGAAAAAAAGAATTCACAATTTTGTGAACGATAGCAAAAATATACAATCAGTTTTATAGTGGGATTCGAACTCACTAAATCAACGTTTCAGAGTGGTTACTGGAATAACAATAGTGCACGACGAGGTGCAAGCAAAACAACTATATATTATTGGAGCCTCTCGTGCCGCGAAGACTTGTCCTTAGACCAAACGCCCTAAAACTTACAGGTAATAAGTTTAATATCTTTTTTGTTGTTTTTCTCAGTTTTAGGTTGCTTGTTTTGCAATTTAACAAGAGACAAAACATTATTTGCATTGACCACGTGAGCCTGTATCCTTATCTAAACTAAATTTATTTACTGTTACACATCCTTGCTTACGCTTTGATTTGAACCCACTACTACCAAGCTACTTTCAACTCTTGCGTTAAGATGATACTACTGTACAAATAATTAAAAGCATCATTACTATCCCAAGAATTTATTTATTCAAATATTTGTTTATATTATTATTTATTCAAATATTTGTTTATATTGTTATTTATTCAAATATTTGTTTATATTATTATTTATTCAAATATTTGTTTATATTATTATTTATTCAAATATTTGTTTATATTATTATTTATTCAAATATATGTTTATATTATTATTTATTCAAATATTTATTGTCAAATATTTGTTATAAGCTAATAACAAAGCAAGATTTAGTATAAAGTTAAACAGCTTGCTTAAATTAGAAAAAGGCATTGCATGAAGCAATTTTAACATGGAGGTAGCGGATTCCTCCATGTTACAGAATATATGTTTGAGCTGTCATTCACTATCTTGTGCTATCTATATTTTTACTTAACAAGGACCTGTAAGCCTAGCACGCAAGCCAGCGCATGCGTGCATGGTAATAAATAAGTAAATAAATAGATGCATACAAGTTTCAGGGGAGATTCAAACCCGCTGCCCTTACGCTTTCATTTTATTATGTAGGGACAGACCTGATATATACAGTTAAGCTACTGATTTAGTTTAGCCTTGACCAGCATTTTGACAAATACGCATTATTTTGTAATTTTAATGGTTTGTAGATGTTAACTTGCAATTCTATCTATTAATCTATTAATTGATGAGAAAAAAGTTAATAAATGTTTACTGAATAAAATAGAGGATATTAAACTGAATATTTATCATTACTTCAATTAACATCAAAATTTCTGACTTTTGTTTCAAATTGCAAAAAGTTTACCACAATTATTATCAAAATGCATAGTAATAAAAACGATATTTTAGTTTTAATTTTACCAAACAGTCATTACAGAACTACATCCATAGAAATTACAGTGCTGTTTGGTATGATAGAGCCAGAAACACAGTAAATTTAACAACATTCTTGTAGTTTTGACATTACTCAGTGTAGTTAAAATGTATATGGATGCTCGATTTGATATCATGGGTATTTAGGGTTGTTCATCACGTATCTCGGTGGAGTATTACCTTACAGTTTTTATAGTATTTTAAAACGGTCTACTTAAATTTAAACACCGTTAATCGAGAATGCTGTTACCAAGTTCGCGTGTATTCGACAATTCGTGATTAATTTTGATTGATTAATAAAAGAACCAAAAGTTGGCCATTAAAAATTTATGCATATGTTTAGTTATATAATAAGAATATCTCTATTTTAATTTTTAAATGTCTGTTAATTGCAGAAATAAATATATAATATTATCAATATTAAAATTAATGTTTGGTCATTATTAATATTAAAATTATGTTATATTAATAATTATATAATATTTAATTTATTATGCTACAGTTCCGTTAATCTTAATTCAAATCCGTTTTTATTTTCTCTGTATTTTATGTATGTTTCATTTACATACTAATTTTTTATTAAAAATTAAAGTGTGTATGCGTTATTAATTTAATGCTCGTGCATTAAATTGTGTCGTTAAAATAAATTTACTGAATTTTATATCCCTTTTATCTCATTGCTAATAAATATTTTATTCTTACTAGAGTTATATATTAAACCAGAGATATTGTATCATGGTTTCTCTACTCTCTGAACTGTTCTCTGACTTAAATCCAAGATACATATCTGGTATTTTGCCACCATTTTGATGACTCTCAATATTTTTACGGTGTACTTTTCATAGTAATTTTTTATTTGATTAAATAATCGACATTTTTAAATTATTATTGTTCGATTCATGTTAACTACACATTCCTCCCAGTAAAAAAGGGATATTTAATTATCACGAAACTTTCTTCGCTTTTGACGAAATCGTTTCCTGATATATGAGAATACATCAAGAGAAAATTTCTTGAAAAGTGAAGAATTGACGGTAGTTATTTATTCACGGAAACAGACTTTGTCAAAATTAAAGAAATATTTCGTCGTTCTATTTTTTTTTCAATAACAGAAAGAAAACGTAAAAGGGTATAATGTATTTAACGAAATACTGTTGAAGGATTGCTGTATCGTTAAAAGTGAGCGTTCTATATATCTGAGAGTGTACATACACTCTTTCGTTTTCCCTCATATTTCTGAAACTGACATAAAAATTTATTCAATAGAAACAGTCTTATAGACTTAAGAAGCATTGTTTTTTTTCCTTTTCCTCATGTTTCTTAGGGAAAAATACTTTTTTATAAATAGCCGGGAAAGTGTTCGAACGCATAACCTACAAATTAATACACTTGGACCATTTGATGATTGCATAATTAAATGCCTGGTGGACGTTATATTTAAAACATTTCTGAAAAAATAACAAATAATACAAAGTATGGTTTATTGAAACATATCATATGTTTTATGAAAAATGAAGCATCTTATTTGAATTATGTAAATGCATTGAAAATTAATCTCTAAAACTGTTCAAACCTTGTAGTTATCATTCAAGTGAAAAAGAAGTTCAAACGAGTGCATTTAATTGTCAAATTAAAGTAATATATTATTATTCCTGAAATTAAATAGTATCAAATTCTTAAGTTAATTCCTTTGTCCCTATTAGAGTGTTTCAAAATGGTAGTCTGCTTATTAATGCATTACGTAGCATTAGCTTATGTATCAACTAGATGCTAAACAGTTACTAAGATTACATTTACTGTTTTGATTACATTTAATATATCTCTGGTTTGTTTAAGTTAAAGTAAGAAAAAAGTTAAATTGCTTTTTTCTTTGAGAGGTTTTAAAAACTCCATCCTACAATTGATGCAATTATGTTAACCTAGCTGAATTTTATCATAAAATGTTTTTATTCGTTTAATGGTTATATATGCAAGGAAAAATGAAAAGATTGCAATTATTTTCCTAACAACCGATCGAAAATTTATCTATTTGATCTCGTAAAGGAAAGCTGCAAACTTTCCCAGTATTTATTTAATCAAGCAGTGGCACTTTTCTAGTATTTTGCGCAATAGATTTTAATGGAACATTTCGAAAATGTTTAATAATGCATTTTTCGGAAAATCTTTAGTTTCATTTTTTATAACAGAGCAGCATTGTTGCATTTAGGTATGTTGTAAAAATATATATTTAAAATACCTTCAATAACTAATTCAATTTTTTTTTAAAAAAAACACACATTTTAATCCTCGAGGTAGTTTTTGTTTGTACTTCGTTGTGACATGCATTCTAATTATTCTTGTGTTATGCAACCGACATTTTAAGAAAAATATTTTCTTTTTTTAGAATCTTTTAGAATCTTTTTTTTTTGTTCTGAAGGTGAATTATTAAAAAAATTACTTCTAAAACAATTTTGAAATTGATGTAAAGGATTTTTTAATTTATAGAAATAAAATAGTGAGCAATCTGCATATTATAACTACCAATATATTCATTTGTATCACTAAAACGAATTATTATTTTTTTAATTTATAAATATTAATCATAAGCATAATAGGAATGATTTTTAATTTTTTAAAGATATATGTTAAAGAACATATTTAAGTTAAAATGTCTGTAAATTATACCAGAAGTTAATTTGGTACGATTGTATATTTCACATAATTAATTTCAGTAACAGGTAATTGTAATACTACGTAAATGAACAATAATTTTCATCTATATTTTTCTGTAATACATACAATATTAAATGTTACACTCAGTACATTTGGATACTTTTAAAATATTCACATCATTCATAGAATAATAAGCTTTAAAAACGTTTTCTTTCTTAGGATTTCTTTAAGCCACTATAAGTATTATTTCTATTATATTTCCATACAAAACCATAAAAACAGTTTAATAATAAAAAAGAATAAATTTACGAAATTAATACTTTGTAAATCAAGTCATTTAATCAGATAAGAGAATCTACAGAACTTTCCTGTTATTTCTGCTGTCTAATGTGATTTTAAGCTCTTAAGAAATCTCTTTACTTTCCAATCAATAAATTTCACTATATCAAACAACAAAAAAGAAATCCTGTTAATTTATATATAAACTATGAATAAGGAAAAAATGACTATCAAATAAAATTAATAAGATACTCTTTGTCAAAAATACTACAAAAAATATTTTCATTATTCACAAAGTTTTTGACTCCTTATTATCAATTTCCTTTGAAAACAGTTCGAGAAATTCCCAGAAATTTCAGTTGAAGATTTTTGAAAACCATTTTTCACTAATCTCAAACATAGGTAATCATTTTTTATTCTCTTTAAAAATCATGCCATCTGAAAATCATTTAATCTTGGAAAAAGTTAAATTTTTGCATCTAAAATATAAAAAAACCACTATTTGTCTTTCTTTAATTACTGAATGATTTATTCCTATTGTAATATTATCCTATATTAATATTAACTATATATTTAATGTAGTGACATAGTAATATAATAACTGTAGATGTTAATATAGTAATTTCATCTGTATATATTATGTATGCAGATGGAAAACAATATAATGATAATAAAATTAATTTCTTTTTTATTATATCTAAGTTTAGAAAAAAAGACTAAATTTTTAAGACATCGTGACTCATATATGAATCTCTTTCAATTTGTAATGAAATAACTGGATTTGTAAGTAAAATTTTTTTGATAAAAATTGTATTGATAATAATAAAAAAGAAATTCTAACTGTCAAAACATACTAAAATTTTAAAAACTTAAGATGATGTGACTTTATTCAAACGTTTCCCCTTTTTGAAGATTGTGTTAAAAACAATTAAGAAATAAACCTAAAAAATTTTGTAAAATATGTTTCTTACGAATTATAATTTAAAGTGGTAATCCTCCGAACAAGTCCCATTACACGTTTATTATGCATGAAATATTTGCACAAAATAACTTACTGCATTATTTTTCCTATTAGATCTGAATTTGCCCTTCAAATTGAACAAAATATTGTGAAGGAACATTAATAAACAATGCATTCAAAGTAAATTATACTCTATTCATTTTCCACTATAAAACACCAATACATAAAGACAAAAAGTTTAATAAATGGTCAAGAAAATCCCATTCCATAAAAATGACAATTATTTCACCAAATTTTAGTTTCTTTTCCTCAAATCCCATTTATTTATTCATTTAAAATTAGCTTTATTTCTTCAGATAAAAAAGGTTCATTTTTTTATTTAGACTTCAAAAAGGAATATTTTATTTTATATTCTGCAAACAGTATCACTTACTTTGGAACAAAATTTCTAATCTGAGTATAATAAAGAATAATTTTATTTTATTTCAGCGATTATTAAATTTTTTACAAGCGGAAAATTTATGTTAGTTAGCTTTTGTGAATTATTGTAGAATCTTTGTTGTCTCTTAATTTGTTCAGTTACAAATGAAATAATTGATAATTGAGTAATCGTGTCGTAATCAGCTATTTTACTCTAAATATTCACCATTGCAATAAACTAAACAATTTTTTTTCAATTTTGCTTAGAAATCAATTATTTATCCAGCAATCTCATCATTACTCAAAATTAAAAAATTTAAGTATTTCTAAAAAAAATGTGTTTTAAAATCCTAGTGTGGACAAACTCTGAATTACAATTTTTGATTCAAGAAGATCTACCATATAAGATTAATTCATGGCGTCTGGGCAGATAATTATACGTCAACTCTCTAATGTTCTCCTGTTTTTAAGCTATCTATTTAGTCAATATAGTAATAAAAATTACTTTAAGCCCAGCTTATTATATGTTTTCGAAAGATTCATGCCCTAACAAACAATAACGATTTAGCACAGTAGTAGTCTGTTTTATTTTGATAACCGCAGGATAAGATCGGGATAAGACCAGTACTTCCCCTCACCTTGATTTATGTCTATGCTGGGCCCACGAAATCTACAATACTGTGGAGTAAAAAAGATAACTACATTGAAGCTGAACAACTGTTTTACGGGTCCCTTTCCAAAGCACAAAAAACTTTATTTAAATATTTTATTTTATTTTTGAAGACCTTTTATGCAAAATTGTAGCTTTTAAATAGATATGAAAAAATCTCTGCCTTTATCAATAAAAAAAAAAATTAAATAAATAAAAAATAAAAGAAGCACTATATTTTTGTAAAGAACCTCGTTCCATTCGAACCATTAGCAGTTCCGGATCCCGGAGTAATTCCCTCTTCACCCCTTTAGTAATTTCTTTACTACATCAAATGAAAATTACATGCTCAAGTTTCTTATATTGTCATATAAATTTGAAATGCCTGCTACTTTTTTACTGAAATTCTAGTATTTCTGAATTTCCCATAGAGTTAGCATGTGAACCCAACTAATGGGATTAGACTGGCTGGTTTGATTATTTCTAGAAAAAAAATCACTTATAAAAAAGTAGTACATCTATGTAGCAGGAATAGTATATTTTATACAATGAATATCTTGTTTAAATCTAACAGTTTCTATGTTGAACAGTTATACCCGGTAATATCTTACCTATGTAATTTGCTTCTTCTAACTTTGCAACAAATAAAGTACTGAACCGATTATGTAGTTATTTGTTAATTTAAAATAAGATATATTCAACACAAAATAAAAACAAAAAAACAAAATAACGATTTAAATGTAAGATAATGCATTAGTTGTTATTTTAATATGATTTTTAACCAAGAAACAAAGAGTCAGAATGCCTTTTATGAAACAAAATATTGCTCTTTTCTTTCAAATGCATTATTTTTCAATAAAACTTAAAAAGCTCTTCCTTTCTTTTAAGCATAAAATGGTTCACGGAACATTATTCTTTTTTTTGTAGAAAATATTTGTCAAAACTTGAGTAACTCGAGTATAGAGCGATAAGAGGCAAAAAAACAGAGGCGGTTCAAGATTCTTTAAGCATTACCAAAAAACTTTAGAGAGTAATCGGAATCTAAAACAAGGAGTGGGCAGCAGATAAAGAAGAGCCAAATCTTAAAGTGTAATGGGGCAATATAGTGAGCACGGGCATATAGTCAATTCGAAACTTATGACCAGACAGCCACAAAGTGAAAAAAAATGGTAGAATAGAACTTAAAATATATAAATATAAAACTTGAAACGGAATATCTATATTACTGAAGGGAAGCTTAAAAAATGGGTTTGAAGAGGGGGTGAAATGCAGTGGCTTGTAAAGAAACCGCGGGGGAGGAGATTGGAATAAGAAACTTCTGTTGAGCAATGTTATACCATGGAGGACAGCAGCCACTGGACGTCTCAGATGACCCCGTTTCATCGTTCGTTTGTGTGAACTTTGATTTCAAATATAAATAAAACGATGCGCAGTTCGAAAAAAATCCCGGCAGCTTTTACCCATCTGAGAAGAAACTCTATAGTCTCTTTTTTCTCTTTACTTTTTCAGACTATTATGGCTATTAATAATGTTTCTTTTTATTTCTGATCAAAATGCGAATATTTGTATTACTCAGGCTGTAACAAAATGAATAAAGTGTTTTCAGAACATTGAAAAGGTCAATCTGTAATTTTCTGTAAAATATTATACTTTTAGTTTTGTTAGGTATTAGAGGAGTATGATAAAAAAGAAATGAGAATAACTGATGTTTTTAAAACATAAAATGCTTTGAGTTAAAACTCTAATGCAATTTTTTTTTCTTCTTTTAAAAAATAATGGTTTATTTCTTGGAAGTATCATAAATCAATTAAAATGCTTGAATTTAAAGAAAAAAAGGGCATCCTTATCTTTTATCTTAAAAAAATAGCATATAATCTAAAACTATTTACTATTGTTTTATGTTTGAAGAAATATAGTAAAATAAGTTTCATTGATTAAATATAATTCATCACTTTAAAATATATAAATATAAGCCTTTGGGGTAAATCAGTAAAAAGGGACAATAACATGAGCTACGCCCCTGACTATGCGGTAAGTGAAGTTGCTGAATTTGTTTGGGTTTCGCAGTGAACTGATCAAAGTGCTTACAAGTAATAGTATAATACACGAGGATATGAAGCAATGGTCGGAAATAGATCATCACTGAAAAGGGTTAACTTTACAGCTCGAGGATTAAAATTGTTTCCAAATCTGACAATTATTATTTCTGTTTCTGAATAAAAGCCCATCCTAACCTGTTAGAGCATAAATTTTATGACAGGAACTGCACGAACATTTGGAGCTCCCTTTACATGATGTTTGAAAAAGCGCGTCTGAAAGCAGTCTTTTGACGTCACAAACCAGTAAAAAGGTTTGTCAAAATTTCACAATTACTGATGTTACGAATCCAATCTTGCAATGATTAGCGACAAAATTACCATGTGTCGCAATGAGTCAATCAAGACGGTACATAATTCCGCCCTAAATTGAAGTTGTCTTCGTCCGGCAATGCCTGACTGAAACCGGCGAGGAGAATCGATCGAAAAATCAGGTTTTCATTCGTCTGGTAAAGTCAGGCGCCTGATCTCAGTCTTCGCATAAATGGAGTGTAAGGCAGGCCATACACTGAAAAAGCAAAAGGTAATGAAGAGGCGAATGTGGCCAATTTCTATACTTTTGCCTTACGATGCGCAGAAGTGATACACGCCTGCTAATTTAACCGTATGAGAATCTGCCTATCATATACCTCAGTGTGTGGCCGGCCAAAAAGGTCTATGCCATCTCAATAAACCAAAACTAACCAACTAGGCGGAAATTAATTTGGTCTGACGTTTAGAGACTTTATTCAAATGACGCACGTTGTTGGGCACACCCGAATAAACCATTTTATTCTAAATGTATCAAAGTTTATGACCAGTTTTTTATTGCTATTAGAAGCGTTTATCTAAAAAAAAAATTTTAACCAACCATTTTATATAATACATTTAAAAATGGAGATGACATTTTAGAAATAATTTAGGAGGAATATTTTGAAACTAAATTGATAGCTACAAAATAATTTGCTAAACTATTTTTTTTTTTAAATTTCTACCAGATGTTACAATCTAGAGATTGGTTTTCAAAAAAATACATGAAACTTTCACGGTTAAATTGTCAATTCGCACTGTACATTGAATAATTAAATATTTGATACGCTATGCATTTTGAAGTTAAGTTGAGGATTTCCACGGTGTTATATTCAATAAATAATAATTTGATTACTATGTCATTGATTGTCATGTTATGAAACTAGACTTCATCAAAAACATAAAAAGATGTTAAATGGAAGTATTCCAATAATTATTTATAATTTAACCAGAGTTCATCAAATATTTGACTTCTTTGTGTAAATTATTTTAAAATAATTTTTAAAATAATGAAACGCTTATATTCCTCGTTAAACAGCTGATAAGAGTCACAAACAAAAAGCTTATGTAATAAAAATGTCCTGATAAAATAATAATTGTGGGGGAATGTAGTGATAACTGCTTTCAATTTGTTGATGAGAACCTGTCATTCGGTCGATTCACTAAAATTGTTCTCAATTTACGAAAATGCGTGGTTATCTGTATAATGTTGCCATCTTAAAGTGCATAAAGAGTTAAAACCTTGAGCCACACCCACAACTTCAACCAACTCGTGTGTTGTCATAGTTACAAACGTGACGTCATCTACTTGCTGTAACATACTAATGATGATACGTGCCAACAATCTCAAAGTGGACTTCAAACTTTACAAAGCAATAATTGTGCCAAATAATTAAGGGAACTTCGATTAATCAATTAATAAAAACCCTGAATTTTCCTCTTCTTCTAAAGCATTTCTCTCCACATAGTAACAACTCATAACTCATGCAAATGAATCGAGCAAAGAAATTAAACTGCCTTTAAATCACACAAAACGTTATAAACTGGAAAGAGTTCAAATTAATAGATAGGGCAGTTATATATATTTCAAAACCACTTTTTGTTCAACCAGCATTTCTTACAATCATTCATTTCATACACTTTCTGCACAGAGAGTTGAAAACTTTTATAATTGAAACAATCTTTTTTTTGATAGAAAGTCCAATTCGTTTTTAGTGCTTCTTGATCAAATATTACCCTACAGAAGGAATATGTTTCAACTCCTTCTATATAGAAATATATAAGATATATTAGCGAGCAATATATTTGACAGATAGTTTTTATGTTAATCTCAATAAATACTTTCATTTAATTAAAAAAACAGTCCATTTTAAAATATTGTCAAAGCTTAAAATGCTAAATTTATTCAAAAGCGTTTTAAGGTTATTTCTCACTCACACAAAACGAGAATGAAAATTATTCTATAATTTTATTATCTTTTAAAATTCATCACACGCGTAAAATAGTAATATCATTAAATCACGTAAATTTTATATTTAGAAAAAAATATCCATAATTTTCATTCGTGTATAAAAGACATGAGTTCATTTTAAGTTATGCTATATGAATATAAATCTATATTTTTACCTCAGCTACAACAATTTATCTTTAAGATAATATTTTGGCGTGTTAACATTTGGAGAGAAACATTAAGATATATATATATATATATATATATATATATTAAATAAAAAATGAAAAAAATCTGGGATACTAAAAGCAAAAATAAATAATCTAATGATATTTGATAAGGACCCGCAAAATAACTTCTTCAGTTTGTACTAATTTACTTATATTACTTACATTTGATTTACATTGTATTTAAAAACAATTTTTTTCCAAGCAATTTTTTAAAAAAATCTGTTTGAATGAAATTTTAAATAAATAAAATGTGTCTGAAATCCACAATACTTCATGAGCTGTACAAAAAACCGTTTAAAGGCAAAGTTTATCTTTAGATTAATGAAAAACTTTCTATACAAAAAAAATATCCTGTTTGCTACGAAAAGTGTATACTGATAATTCTTAGGCTGTAATATGAAATTAGAGGAAATTTAGAATATTCAGGAGCATGAAGACTTTTTTCCAACGCATCAAAACTAAAGTCTTTAAGTTAGAGCGAATTTTATTTGAAAAAAAACTTTTTGCCATACAGAGAACTCTTAGAAAATTCAAGAAAACTTACCTTTTTTTGTATTAGAGATCTACATGATACCCTAGATTTTCCTTCTTTAGCTCCTTTTCCAAACTCATGGTGTTCTCAAAAAATTTTAAGCTCGCTAAAGAATCTTTGGAACTTACATCTTATGATAGCAAGAAATTCTCTAATAACTCTAAAACTGAAATATACTACCTAGGCAACAAAACATGAACTGATGGACCCATGACTACATGTCTCTACTGATGATTCGCATCATTAAAAATGCTGGAACTAGAGTTTAATCTATAGACTTTGAAAATTTTTATGGGGAAATCACCGCCAATCCTTTTGCTTTCAACAAAGTAAAGCAGTTCCAAAAGAAAAATATCATCTTGTTGATTTCAGAGCGGTAGTTATGACCTTAATCACTGTAATTGTTAGATTTAGATAATTCTTTGTCTATAATAAGATAATCCTTTGTCTATGCGTCATTTGAAACGTTATGTATCCTCCTCTATTAAATACAGCTGCTCTTCTCAATGCCTAAAAGAGACACCTTCTGGGAAAATTAGGTACACCTTTTTGAATAAGTTGGACAAGATCATCCAGTTATTTGCCAAGAGCAGTTGCCATAGCTAGTCACCACGGCGTAGATACAAATAACTGCCCTCTTTGCGACTTCAACGTGCGTAGCTGGATAGCATCTGCAGCTTAACTGTTTTACATTTCTATGTTTTCTTTTAGTACCTTTGAAGTTTTTTTTCAGTGTATTGGGTGCTCATCGACTAATAACGGAAAGAAGGACGAAGTAAAGTATAAGTTAAAAAACGTTTTGTTTCGAGCACTATATGTTTTGTTTCATGTTTGCATATACTACTCTGGTCCCAATGCCTCAAAATAGATTTAAAAAAAAGGTTAAAGTGTAGAATTATTAGAGCTCAATTTTTTTACACTGGCGATAATTTTTTATTGAAATCTATTAAAAAAAATTTTAAATACGAAGAGCCGATTTTAAAATATCTTAAAGATTATAAGCAGTTGACTCTTTTATGAATTCAATATAGTATTATGTCATTGAAATTTAATTTCATAAAATTAGTAGTTTTATTACAATACAAAGTATGTAAAATTTAAAATTGAAACAAGTCATAAAAAATCAAAACCAAAATAATGTATTTTTTTCTTTTGAATTCAATTAGTTTCAATAATTTTTACAAGTTAATACACTTTTTTGTTTGTCTTTTTAAAATTTATCTTTTATATCTTGCGACGCTACATATTTTTCTTCTTCTCTGTGACGGCATATTAACTATTTAGGGTCCAGACGAGTATGAACGATTCGACTTGAAAAATACTTCAAAATATTTGTGTGTTTTTGTTTGTTTACTCGTTTTTCACTCTTTTATAATCATACGATTTTCATTAATTGGCACATTCATAAAAGATAACTCAAAACGTTCTAATTAATGCCAGAGCATTTTGGATTCCCGACAAATTTCTACTTCGGATGATTTCTACAGAAGTTTTTGAGGATCGTTTAAAAATGTACGCTTCTGAATTATGTATTAAAAAGGCAAATATTGTACATCAAATATTTTCAGATACTATGATATAATTGTGCTACGTATTAGAAATAAAAAATAACTTTTAGACAGTTCACTTCATTTTATAAGTAAGGTCATGTAAAAAGGACTTAAATTGGGTTTGCGGCTATTTAAATGCCTCACTCTGTAAGATAACATCACGCTTTGAGCTCCTTTTATAATTTTTACTCCCTCCATGTCACATTAATCTTTCCAAGATAACAACAAAAAATAAAGCCTATAAAATTTATGATACACTTATGACAGACTGTAAAAAAAAATTCATAACAAAATGGGAACTTTTATGTCATGTGGCATAGTAATATTTTGTAAACTAAAGGGCTGTGGTAAAATTAACAAAATTTATAAATTTACTTCACTTATTCGGTGTTTAAAATTAAGTTGTAGCTTAAAAGGCTGTCAGAAGTTTACTATGAATTTCATACCTATCACATATGTGCAGTTTTGGATGTGTTTCACATAGTGTTATGTGAAACACATAGGAAACATTATCTGTAATGAATCGCAAATTATTGAGCGCTAACTGGATTAGCACAACATTCTCTATTTCAGATAAAATTGATTTAATGTTTATTTTGTCTGATTTTCCATTATTTTATGTTATGCAGTTAAACTGGGACAATACATTTTAAGAAAGATATTAGACAATCACTTTATTGACAACGTAATGACTAACATTACATTATCAAATGTATTTTGCTCGTTGTAGTAATTATGTACCTTACTTTCTTGTTTCAAGCAATCTTACCTTGTTTCAAGCAATTAATGACTTCTGTTAGTTTTGAAGGACATTTCTAATAATGTAAAAATAAGTCATAATAAAATATTTTTAATTATCCTTTTTTTTTTAATTTTCCTAAATGATGAACGGAATAATATTGTTGGTTTAACGCATCAGTTTTCACTCCAGACATAAACTTTTTTTTTCAGAAACTTCAGAATTTAAGAGTAAAGTTTATTTAATTGTACATCATGTAAATATTTCACGTTTAATAAACTCAGTAGTGTAAGAGATAGTAAAAATGCTTGCATTCTTGAATTCTTAAATAATATTTTCTCTTTCTTTTTGATATTTTACAATGTGTCAAAGAAATATACAAACTGCTTAACTTTAAATAAAGACCTTTTTAATTGAGATTTTATTCAAGTAATTACTCATATGATTTTAAGAAATAATATACAAAATATTACTAAAAATTTGGGGGAGGGTAATGAATCTATGGAGTCTCATATAATAACGAAGCAAATTAAAGTACACTTAGAAGGTGACATTATCTATCTTTGAGTAAGAATATTTTATTAAAGCAATGGTGGGAAAATAAAATTCGTCAGGATCGACATCGTTGAATATCATCGAGATCAGGGTCGGCATCATCGAGATCAGGGTCGAAGATCATCGACAGGGTCACTGATTTTATTGTCCCGCTCAGTTGTTTCCATTGGGCTGAACCCGCCTTTATAAATACAGTTTATTATGGTATTTAGTTTATTATGGTACAGTTTGTTATGGTATAGTATACAGTTTATTATGGTTATTAACGAAACATATTTCTTTATTCAAGAACTGAGTTATTTTATTTTGATTTGAAAATCGTATAAGGAAAAATACAAATGCAATATTTTATAACTGTTTGTTCTTTTTATAATTCATTCAATATAGCATCAGAAATATCATACTTCCTTATAATACTATCACATTTGCATTTTACTTGAAATAATTACTTAAAGGCAATCGGAAAATTAAATAAATTAGGAATTAAAAGTTGGATATAACTATAATCAGAGGTTTAAAAAAAATATTACTTGCTATAAAAAGTGTTAATTTTCGGAACCCCTTTACTGCGAAAGCAACTTCTGCAAAATTCTAGGGTCTTGTCTATCACCATTTGGAAACCGCTGGTTTAGCTTATACATTTCAAAGCTTGCTCAGACCGATTGTAGTCGGTAAAAGAAGCTTACTGTAACTTTGTCTCTCAATTGTAACCGAAACTCCGAGGACTAAGAACATGCATTTTCGCAAAATTTTTGGCGGGGCAAAAAACTTTCCTTGATAAAGACGACGTTTGGTAATAATTAGACCTTTTTTGTCACTGCGCGAATCGTTGCAATGAGTTAGTGAATAACTTTTTTTTTCTTCTAAAATTCCCATATTTTCCGACATTATACTTTTTAGCATTTTTTTTTAATTTGATTTTTTGTCAATTTTTATTTACCTTTCAAGTTCAAGTGGTACTTTTTGGCTGATTCAAAGATTTAAACAGTTCCCAAAGTACTCTGTAGACTTCTTCCAGTTCCGGTACTTTCCTTTAAAAGGCATAATTTCATGGCAAACTTAAGAGGTTTGTACCAAGGCATTAAAGAACATTCTGGTAAAAAAAGTATCAGAGCAAGCTCAACTTGTTTTAAAATTTTTTAACTTGTGGTGCAAATCTCATCAATATCTATTTTTTTAGTTAACTCAGTGGTATAACTTTTTGGAAAAACCCTATATATTGATTCCTTAGAAATCTTTTCCATGAACTTTCATGTTTTCTCTATTTCTTTTCTTTTTTAAGTTTTTTTTTATTACGAAATACATTTGCAACTCAAATAGGCAATCAAAAATATGAAAACTAATCAAAAACAAATCCAATTGAAACGTAAATAGTAATGTTTCTGTAGCAAAACGTAGTAAATCCAATTGAAACGTAGTAGTAAGACTCCACCGTAAAACGTAAAAATTTACTTTAAAGCAAACACGGGTCTTTTTTTTAATTTTTTTTAAGGTAAACTTTAGCAAATCTGATGTTTAATAGAAAAAAAATATTTCAACTCTTTTAAAACTAATGAAGACAATGCATTGAGATTAAATAAAATAGTAGGTTTTTTTTAAAGATTTAATGTACTCAAAAATAACGAGACAAACAAAATTCAAGTAATGCGAAATAATTCCTCAAAGTTTCATATCCATAGAAAAGGAAAAAAACATCAGATATTTCTGTTTATCATATTTTCTTCTTTTCCTCAGAAGTTATCTTAGAATTCAAAACAGACAGATCGCAAAATTCTGATACTTTTAGCGGTCGTCCATTCATAAATGTCATATTTCTTAGCATTCTTTGTTTTCCAGAAGCACGGGTGGCTTTCAGCCAAAACGACTCCAGTTAGCATAATATGCAAATTCAGAGTTTGATTGTTCTAATAAATGGAATGAAATTTTTGTACTTGCTTTGTTTTGAATGAGATTTTTCACGATCGAATATTGTTTCGAAAAGCATAAGATATCGTTTTCGACGTCATCCGTAAAAGAAAAAAAACGCCAACAAAACTACAACCCGCTTGCAAGAGGAACGTATATTACACGTTATTAAAAGCATTCAATCATCTAACCGAACGTTTCTTTTACCTGTTAACATATTCGTCAAAAATAAAGAATAAAAAATCTATCTTAAAAATAGTCTCTATCAAATTATTAATGTTTATAACTTTCATGCATTGCTGTTCATTTATGTATTAATTATCACTTACTTATATCTTGAAAAATTGGTATAACCATACATATCAGTCTGCTTCAAGCGTTGTTTTCTTTAAGTTTCAATAGGAAAAACTTTGTAAACAAAATTAAAACTGACATTCAGGGTAAGGGGCAATGTGTTTCAAAACTAATTTTTTCAAGGAAAAAAATCGTATATTTAAATATTTTTATTTAAATTCATCTCTTTTTATTAAAATCATAAGCTATTAAAATGCAATTCAAAACTGTGGTAAATAGGTTAAGAAATGCATTTATTAACAAAAACTCTCTCAAGATGTGATTAAATTCACACGTAAAGACTCAATTTTATTTAACTGATTTCACATTTTTTTAATTTTTTATTTTATTTTCAAAAAGGCAAAAGTAGTGGAATAAATGTTTTATTAATGAAGATTTATTTTGCAGAAATAAGATAACTATATTTACCATATTTTCTAAATGTAAATATTTCAGAGGATTTTAAAGGTTAATTAATAAAAAGAAATATCCAGTTAGTATAAACAAATACCACTTTTTTATGCTTATGTTTTTCTTACATAGACCAAGTTTAATGGCTTCCCATTAATGGGTGCATTGACTTAGTATATCTTAAAAAGAAATAACAATTGATTTATAAAGTAAATAAATAACAATTTCTCGGAAATAAATTTTCGCAGCAATTTATCAGGGGCTCGAAAAATCTCAAAATTTTTTCTTACTCAGCCAGACTTGTTAGTCGACATAATTCGTGTCCAAACGTTTATTTTGAATGCAATGAAAGGAAAATATTTGAATATATCTATTATTTATCGATCGAAAAAAAATGACGTCAATTCTATTACATCATCAACACTATTATTTTATTTTATTTTATAACCGTCGTTGAACAGCCGACCCAATTTCATGGGTTTACGACTACTAATGTTCAACTCCGTAGCCTTGTAATTTTGAACCAATTCAGAAGACAAGGAAACTCCTGGATCAGTACCCCCAGAGGTATTGATTTGTTATGGGAACATGGAGGACATTGAGACTCGACAGATTTAACGTGCATCAGTCCCCATTTACTATACGGGGAGTCTTCGGCCGGTAAGGATCGAACCCTCGACCTCTTGGACACGGGCCCAGCGCCCTACCGACCAGGCTATCTCGGTCCAACACTTTTATTGTAGTATTTAGCATTTCCAACAAAAAAGCGTTAGATTTTACTTCAAAAAAAAAGAAAAAAGGAGGAGAAGCATCAATTTCGATTACGCATTAATAAGTAGGCTAGTCTGGTAAGAAGGGCGATGGGGCTCGTGTCCTAAAGGTCGTGAGTTCGATCCCCATCAGCCGAAGGCTCCTCGTGTACAAAATGGTGACTGGTGCATGCTAAATCTGTCTGAGGATTTAAATCTTTGTAATCTGTAAAATTGAAACTTTTTTTTTCAATCATTATTTAAATAAATAACGTAAAATCAATATATTTACTTGTACAAAAGTATGTATGTAAATATCAAAGAAGGTCAATAAACATTTAAAATAATTTTTCGGCTAATTGTCAGAGAAATCACGAAAAGAACATACAGTGAAATTAGTACTATTGGACCAAATGGCTATGTAGAACATTTTTTTCAAATATATATGCATCAGACATTCGATAATTCGAGATGGGTAACACCGACCTACCTCGAACTTTTGGAAAATAGAATTATTGAAAACTTTAATATTGATAAATATTTCATTAAATAGAAACAACGCAATTTTTAAATTTTACAATAGTATTGAATCGATTAATATTTTATTTTTAAAGAAAATTTACTTACATTAGAGGATCACTACATTAAACCAATTTTACAATAACCATTATATTACTGCATCATCCATTATATTACTGTAAATTGTACTTTAATATAAGTGTCTAATGCTTTTTGTTTAAACAAACTGTTCACATATTTCAGAGTTGACCGCACACTATCGATTTTCAATATCCAGTCATAGTAATAGTCGTAAAATCAATCATAGCAATTGTGCCACGTGTGGTATGAATGTTTTTAAGCTTACAAATAATCACTGTATCAAATTTTTTTTCTTAAACTTTGACTTTTGGCCCATGGGTTTATTTATTTTTCTTTTGAGGCTTCTCTAACTTTCACTTAACAGACTGGAATATTTTTTCACTTAATTTTATCTCTAATTTTTAAAAAAAAAATATTTTAAAGTAAAGTTACGGAATTTCGCACAAAAATGTTCGTTCTCTCAATAAATTTAAACCTGGTGAAATATGGGGGAGGGATAACCGTAATCCAGAAAATATGGTCAAAAATGCTAAGTGTGAGCTAAATATATATTTAACTTCATATTCAGAAACTTTTGAATCGAGTTTTTTTGTTTATGATAAAAAAAAATCATTTATCCTTAGATTATTTCACGTAAATTATTTTTAACAAATTTATATTTTTTTTGAATTAAATAACTAATGGTAAAAAATTTAATTGAAATTGTAATTTGTAAAAGAAGCTCCTTAAGGTATTAAAGAGTTTTAAACTGCAAATGGTTTCTAAAGTGTAAAAGTTTTTTAAGGCGTTCTTCTTATTCGTTAATTAACATATTTTATTTCCATAATTTTAACAGAAGGTGATAAATTCTAAATTATACTGTTTTCCCCTATTTTAATGTTAACTTTTGTTTTATTTAGTTTCAAATAACCAGCATTAGGCATAAACAAATTCACGCCTTTATGGCGCTTAGTGTAGACACATTGAGAGGGAAGAGGCTGGTGTAGACACGTCTTCAAAAACCCAACTTAACCTCAAATCAAAAACTGTGAACTGGTTGCAACCAAAAATTTGAGAAAGCTAAAATTAAAATGTTAACTTTTTTTTTTTTTTTTTTGAAATTTCACTACAGTTTCTGAATAATTTCTGAAGAAAATTTAAACTAATCGTCTTTCAATTAAATTATTTTAAAATAGAAGTTCTGATAATTTTCTGCAAAATAAAAAATACGCTAAATACCCTCAGTTATAGAAATTTTATCAAGGAAGTTTTAGAGCTAAGCCCATATTACCAGAATAAAGAATCCACAATTTCCAATAACATAACATCAACGCGCAGTTTTCGATGATGGTGGTCATGAAGTAAAATTTACTATAAAAGTAAATTATTCAAACTGACTATAATTTGCACATTTTAAAAAAAAAAATGAAATCTGCAAAATATCTTAAAATTTCTTTAAAAATACGCATCAAATTTTTAAAAGAAACAAAACAATAGTGTTCTTAGTGGGAAACTGACAAGCATTGTTAAAAGTACATATTTGCAACAGTCCTTTGTTTGCATATCATGTTAAATACAATTTCGATCTATAATTCTTAGAACCGATTGGAAATGCCACTATTTTTTATTTATATTTTACAACATACTTTACTTTATAAATAATATTTTCTCTCTCATCTAATGATCATATAAGAGTAAAAATAAAAAATATTTCCTTTATTAAACATAAATCTGCAAGTTGATGAACTTTTATTTCAGCAACTAACTATCGTCTTATTTGCTATCGTCCAAAACATTTTTTAATTATTATTTATGTTACATATAACATTCATATTTTATTAATTTCAAAAAAGAGCTAATAGAAAAAAAAATATGTCACATGAATAACACTTCTAAGAAATCTTGGTGTTAAAATTTCATAAATCAATATTTTTAGCAGTGGACTAAAATCTAATGAATTTAGTTATTGTTTCCTAATGGCCTTTAGTTTTGGATTTTTTCTAATAAATTCAAATGTAAAATTATAAGAGTTTGGAAGAATAAGAATATAAAAGTAACTGTTCTCTAAGTTAAAGTTCAAATTTTCAAATAAAAAATGAGTTTCTAACAATAGATCTTGTTAAAGTAAAGTAGTATTTCAAGACTATTTTTCCACAATAGGCAGTTTTACTTTCAAACCTAGCAAACAAAGCCTATTATTTGATTAATTTACTTTTAATTCATGCAATATTTTAAAGAAAACTTTCGGTTTGTAATAGTTTTTATTCAATCGGAAGTTTCAAAAAAGAAAGAACTGCTAATTTCGCGCCTTATAACATCAATTCTTGTTTTTTTTCATTTAATATTTGTTCTATTCTTAGTATTTTTATTTTATTATTTTTATTTTAATGTTTTAGCGCTATTCTTAAAACTATTTTATAATTTTGTTCTATTAAAGCTTCAAGAATTTTTTTATTGATGTAAACATGCATCAGATTAAAAAACCAAAAACAAATTTCTTATTAATTAATTTATAATTTGCTCCAAATAACAGAAGCAAATCTGTATTCGGACAAATTTTAACGATAATTATTGATAATGTTACTCATCAGTTTATTAACCAATTTTATCAAATGCTTAGTTATACTTTAAACTCATAATGAATTGTAAAAAACCATAAACAAAAAGTATTTGAAAATTTTAATTATACAAAGATTAGTTAATATTATTTTATAGACAGAGTGTAACGTACTATGTTTCTAACCATTTTATTGTTTTGAATAATCAAATATACAATTAATATATTTTTCTGTAAAATTATGTATCACACCTAAGAATGAAACCAAAAGTAGTAATATCTTCAACAATACTTTTGTAAACAGGAAAACCAAATATATTTAGTGACTTGAAATTTTTACGGCGGTAGTAATTAAAAAATGTCTACATTACTGTTACTGAAGCCTCTTTACCATCTGAAGCCTTTTTGCGGATAACCTGTATTAATTTATTTCTTTTAACACACTTCTTTTGCTAATTTATAAAGAAGTGAGATTTTTTTCTGTCTAAAATTGATTCATTAATTATTTTCAAATACTTTAATGTATTAATATATGTATTTTATGATATGTTATGTTTAAATATATCAATATTTATCTATTCAAAGTTTAACATAATTTCATTGCAGAAACTGGGATTATAGATTAATAAAAGTTTCATCTTAGATATTTTTATGTAAACAGTAATTTATAAACGCCACACATTTTTTTAAAAATTTTATTTATTCCACACTGTTTGAATTTTCATTCTAAAATAATGGTAAAATAACTGGCTATCCGATTAACCGTAAAGTTTACGGAAAAGAATATTTTTTACCTTTACGTTTTTGAAACTATGTTTAGTTTATAACTAGTATGGTATTAAAATCATGAACACGAAACTATACCAGTTTTTAAAACATTTACAGCTACCATGGTTTCAAAACAGTAAAACAAAAAAAAAAAAAAATAAAAATAAAAGAAATTTAACTGGACGTAGGAGCTAGGCGTCTCGTTAAGTTATGGGCATTGGAGAGTTCGGGATACTGGAAATTCTTCATGAGTGTCAAAGGGAATGGAGGTGTCAACACTGAGACTCAAAACCCCGTTCAGTCGGTCATGAGATTGACAGATTAGCTCTGCCGGCTATAATATGTACGCAGTGCAAGGAGCTTTGTTGCTTCTTTAAGTGGGCTTAATTGGTGCCATAAAATTCTTGTTATGTAACCATTTTAGGTAAAAATATTAAATAAACGATTTTTCTCACTGTTTATAGTTTGATTACCATCTTATTTGTGGTTATTTGACTGTTTTGTTTAAATATTGTAAAATAACAATTAAATAGATTTTTATTTAGCCATATTTTCCGATCAATTTCTAACAGTGTAAAGGAAACAAAAAGTACCTATAAAACTAATCGGAAGAACTGAAATATAGAAGAAATAATTGACGGAGAGTGCACGGAACTCATATCATCACAATGAAAGATTAAAGCTGATGGTTTTGTGCACCTCAATAAGATTATGAAGAAAGATGCTCTGTACTTAGGGATCTTCGCAAATGGGCTCCATGATTATCTATATCTTGGGCATGATCTTAGAAAGATTCATTTATTCTTCTGATAATTCTTAAAATATACAACTCTCAATAAAATATACAACTCTTAGTTTAGAAGAACATAATTAATAAGTATTGTTCTGAATGCAATAAAATACTAATCACCCAGAAAGGTATAATAATTCAATTTTAGTACGTAAAATTCTTTCTTCAAATTTCAAAATGTGCATTGAATATATGCTATTTTATTGATGTGAAAATTCAAATTAAAAGTAACAAAATCTTACCTGGAAAAACTATTAAATATTTGAATTAGTTTAAATTGAGAATCATCATCAAATAAAAAAGATAATTTCGGAAATGTAACACAAATAGTATAGAGAAAAATATACTACTTGTGCAAATATTAATCATATAGTAATTTTGGAGACAAATAACCTCATATCCATTTTTATGTTCTGTCTCAATAATTGATTGCATAAATCCATATTTTTTTGTAAACGATTACTAAACTAGTTAAGAGAAAAGGTTTAATTTTACGTTTTAACATTAATGTTTCGAAACTCGAATGATTTTATAACAATTACATTACCTAAGTAAGACATTATATTGACTTACAAATCTAAAGAAAAACATTAAATTCTATATGTGTATATATATATATATATTAGCAACTCTTAATTATGCAGTTGAATGATCGAATCGAGTATTCAAATTTTTGGAACCTTTCTATATCAACACCTTCAACATTCATCTCAGGAGGAGGAATATGTAAATTCCATTTAGAAATATAAAGTACAATAAATACATCTGAATTATCCTTTGTTAAGTCTAAGGAACGGATAATGAGTGTTAAATATTCATAAAGAAGTGTTACCTATCGCGGCTGATTGTATTAGACAATACGCATTAGTGGGCTAACATAAAGAATTAATGCGGTACTCGTTTGAATGTATTATTATTTATGCATGAAGTGTTGTCCGCTTATGAATACATTATTTTCTAATAAAATGATGGTAATCTGAATTCTTCCAACAACCGCATACAATTCCGCAATAAATGCCGCTTTCTATTTCACTCAATGACAAAAAATATATTTAGTTATTCATTAGATGATATTTTATCTGCCGAACAAATTTTTTTTTCCTAAATAATGTACTTGACGCCATCATGTTGTCAGTGCTATTTTATTTATTTTTTTGACGTTGAACAGTTAACGAATGCTCAACTATTTACAGTTTTAATTGTAATTTTAAACCAAATACAGAAAACTCCCCGATCAAGTACACTATTAAAAATCCAGAGCTACGTTGCACCAAAAATTAGTATTCATTTGCTGGCGACATAAAATGGAGCTCAATATTACCATATTTTGGTATTTTTACTTGTACCAAATATCAGTAGAAGATTGCACCAAAAGCAAGTGTTTTGAAGAAAAAAACACCTATTTTCACCCTTCTTTTTGTTTTTCCTTTTATAAAAGTAGAGGAAGGTTGCCCCATCAATATGTATTTTTGTACCGCTGAAATGCAAGCCAAGATATTTACCGTGACAAAACTATTTACCGTAAGAAGTTATTTCATGACATACCTCTAGCCATTTTATATCACCAACGAAATTTAAAAAGGCAACATAAAAGAAATGAACTTTAATTCAAGCGAATAAGCAATTTTCCTAACTGAATAAGTAGAAAATTGAAACAACATGCATTAGTCGTAGTCATATGCACCGAGACCGAGTTGTAAAGAAAACTTGGCGTCGTAAACAAATATCGTTTAGTTTAAAGTCACAGTCTAAGTTTTGTGTCTTTTACCAAATTTTGGTGCAGTCGGTTGCACCGTGGAAATATTTCTTGATCATACTCCACAATTTATGATGTAACAGAAATAAAATAATCTTCGTTTTATTAAAATTTGGGATAATAGAAACTTTGCACCAAATGGTGGTTAAAGATTTACTGAGTTTTCTTACTGTGTATTAGGACTTATTGAAACTAACTGGTAATTGCGTTCGACGAATAGGAAAGCCTCTAACCGTTTGCCAAAAGACAAGGGGATTCTTACCCATGATCTGTCTACCACTAAGGATATTTTATATCAGTACTTTGGTCGGTGCTCTATCTCCGTCAGTGGCCTTTGAATTATGTTATTCCTAACTTCGCATTTTTATCGTTCTTAGTTTGGTTGACTCTACGGGCTATTTCCACCGATCTGGCATTCAACCGACCGTAATAATGATCCGACTGGCGAGTTACACTATTAGAATTTACATCTGACACTGCGTGGACTGTTGTGGATCTGAAACCAATGTCTATTCCGAACCACTGGAAAACTAGTTTAATTAACATAAAGAATTTTTATACCTTTTGAGGATAATTTATTATAATTAAATTTTAGCTGATTTTTAATTTTGTATTAGCAATAATAACTAAACTTTTTTAAACGGAATAAATACTAAATATAAGAAGACATTTTTAAAACTATTTCTAAGAAAAAAATTTATTTAAGTGTGAGTTTTTCTTTTTATCATGTAGATCAAGAAGGTAAGTTTTATCAAATTTAAATCAGAATTAGAAATAATATTATTTCCTGATGGTCAGTTATAACGAAATTATAATTTAGAACAAAAAATTATTATATAACCTATAAAGGTAAAAACATATTTAATTTTTAAAGCAGAAGTTTTGTAATTGTTATAATGTTATAGCAAGCCAAAGTAAGCCATAGTATTTGAGTTCAACTTTTAACTTATATGCTTACTTATTTGAACTTATCCTAATTTTTTGTTTTTGCTTTACTCCTTAGGTCTTTAAAAAAACAATATAATGTATGGCCAGTTCTTATGTAATCTTCTTGCGCTTTCCTTATCTATAGTGTATAAGCTTCAAATATTAACATTGAATTTTCTTTAAATCGGAGAAAACTTGTATCGCCACACCTGATTTTTTACAATTGTCCTTATATTTTTATATTAAATATTACGTAACTTTATTTTTAAAAAAAGTTTTTAGAGTGTAAAATACAAAATTTATTTGTTTTTTGTCGAATCTGAATAAAATCCGACAAAAAGAATCATGATATAGTTATGATGTTTAAATATTTTAGCAATTTACCTACAGCTTATTTCATGGGTTTTTTTTTTTTTCAGTATTCCTCCATAAAATGTTTTCATATCATGTTATAATAATTGAGTTAGTTAAAGGAAATTAATTATGGCAGTTTTTTCATTTATGTTTCTAAAATATCTGAATTCGATTATTCAGATTTATTATTAAAAAAAATACAAAATAGAAAGTATTAAGTAAATTAATATTCGTGGGCATTTATAGATCTTTAAAAGTTGATTTAAATTGTAAGGAAAAAAACAATTGTAAAAATAGCAAAATGAAAAGGAATTAATCTAGAAAAGAATTAATTTCCTAGAACAATTTTGTTTTGCTCTTTTAAGATATGTTAACTTTAACATTTTACTTTTCAGAACATTATCATATATTTGTGGGTGATCTTAGTCCAGAAATCGAAACGCAACAACTTAGAGAAGCCTTCTCACCTTTTGGAGAGATTTCGTAAGTATTTTTTCATTGATTTGAACTATTAATTCTTTAACACTCTCAGAGATAATATCTTGCATGACGTGAAAAATGCTTCACATAATTTTAAAGAGAAATATTTTAACTACATATGTAGGTTAGCATTTAAAATTTCTTCATAATTTTTTTTATTTTTGAAGTGAAACACTTATAAAAATGCAAATGCCTAAAACGTTTAATTACTCAAAAGAGACAAATAATGTAACTTTTATCTTGTTGTCATCACGAGAATCGTACGTCATTTGTTTTATTTACGTTTCATTTAACGTGTCATTTGTTTTATTTATCCATTAAGTACGTTTCATTTAACACTCTATATTTTTATATCAAAATATTTATTAGTAATCGATTTACCAAGTATTAATCGTAAAAAAGATTTTTTTGTCCTATTCCATTATCATGTTCAATATTTTTGTTGATTTTTGCTAGAAAACATAAGAAACACTCATAAAATGCTAGTTATCAACACCTATTATGAAAGTTAATTTAATAAATATGTTTTAATGTCCTATTACTTAAATTTCATAGTTTTTTTTTAACTTTAACTGTGTCTTACTTACCATTTAAACATTTTCTTCAAGCAGTTATTTTTGTCAGCATAATTTCATAAAACTTATTGCACTAATTAATAATAAAAACATCATAATAAATCTTACATTTAATTTTTTTGCGCTAAGAATCTTTTAGAATGATGACAGTCAATAAAATAGTATCTTTGAATTACTGTAGCTTGTCATAGATGGAAATTTCTATATAAAGCTGTTTAAATATATGAATTTAAAAAAAAAACAGAACTTGATTTTAATTTCTTTTTTTAAAGTATCTTGATAACAAAAAGTATTTATCTTATTTAAAGTTATGAATTTTTGAATAAGATTATTAGTATTATCCAAATATATTTGAAAAGAATAATACTGATAAAAAACGCGTGAGAGATTTTTTTTTTGTTAAGTATTACATTTTTTAACGTATTTACATTATGCAATAACAAAGCAAAAAGAAAGAAAAGTTAGGGTGTATTAAATATCTTTTCTAATTATTAAGTTATTTAGGAATCAATGTAATTTTTAATAATTTATAATCATTCTCAAATCAATAAAAATTTTAATCCAATCAATCTAAATTTATTTGTAGCTTATAGTTTTGTTTTTTAGATGCTTTTGAAAATTTATAAGTAAATTATTGATTTGTTTGGCTAAACTATGCTAACAATGTTATAATTTTTATGTAAATATATTCAATTATCTCAAAAAATTTTTTTTAATTAATGTGAAAACTCTGCTATTTTATAAAGCAAAGATCAAAATTTTTCAAATGTAAATAAATGAAGTACTGATAGCCTGAATTTCATGTTAGGGTGAAGGGAAAACCCAACAATTCCTATTTAGCTGTAACACAGAGATCAAAAGCATACTATGTATAAGAGCAGAAACAAAATGATAGATCATTTATCTTTACCCCATCAATCTAAATTTGTATTTCTTAATAGAAAATCTGGTAATGAACGCTTTATAGAATTTGAATAAACGATGAAAGATGCTTTAACTAACCATAACTACATAGATGAAAATAGAACAAATATTTACCTCCTAAATAAAGAAAAAGTGGCTTGAATGATTAATATATGGTTTCATGGAATTGCAAAACATACCCTATAGCGTGTGTTCCAAATCATCAAAAATGCCTCAAAAATGTTTATTTGCTATATAAACTCTAAAGAAATGTTGGTTATTCAGTTACATTTTAAACACTATCTTTTCCCAAATCTAGTCCTTTTTTCGATAAAATAATATTAAGTTCCTTGAATTAAAAAAAGAATCTATCAATTTGAAATTCAATAGCATTAATATAACTATGTCACACCTTAATGCTTTTAAATTCATGTAAATTGAACAAAAAGCGTTGATCCTTTAATGTTAAATTATTTTTAAAAGAAAAGGAGTTGGTTACATGTACGCGTTAACTATACTATAACCATATTTTTGATACATTTATTCTTATTATAAAATAGACTTAACAGAATAGTTCATTTAAGAAGCTATATGAAAAATCCCCTTACAACATTTTATAAAACGAAGAGGAAATGATTTTAAAAAAATAATAAAGTTAATTAACCCTTTTTATCCGAATTGCAAATTTAAAATATGATAATCAAGTCTTCTTCTTTCGATAACGTAACATACGTTAAATTCTTTAAGTTTTAAAAACAAACAATCGATGGGTAATATGAGTCTTATCATATCATCTTAATTCCTTGTAGCTCAGGTAAACTGAACAGTTGTTGCTTTATAACACGATTATTTAAAAGAGAAAATTAGTCGGTTCCATATGCGCATAAATTATAGAGTGTCATCTTTTCAACACTTGAAACAAATATTTTACAAGAGAGGATGAAATTAATCTTTTGTTCAGACTCGGATTCCCTCTAAGTTATTCTCATCTCTTGGATGGAGTTAGTTAGGTTGGAATAAATTAGTTTTTGTGAAACAGTGGTGAATTCAATATTTACCGCCAATAAAGTAACATCAAAGTTTTCCTAGAATTGTAATGTAAATTTATTCCTCCATTTTGTTCTTGGCTATTAAAGTTTCTCACCAAGAGTTATTAGTAATAGGCATGAATATATTTTGTTGCGTTTCTTCTGTTGCTTGCTTAAAGCAGAATATGATACTTGTTATGTATCTCGGTTATTTAAATTCTCTCGCTGTAGCATTCAAAAACCTACTCTTATTGCAGATTCTATTAGAAAGAAAGAGTAATTAATTAACTCCGATTTGAATCAATTTTTCATTAAAACACCTTTAACTCCCTGAACACTCTTTTTCTCGTTAAATAAAAATTGTATAGATTTATTTACTAAGAAATGTTAAATAGCTCATGTATTTTTATAAATAAAAGGAAAGGGTTAGATCAAAAGAAACGGTTATTAATTAACCTTGGTTTTCAGTAAATTTTTCATTCGTATATTTTTTTCAATAAATTTATAAATATTTTCAATAATTTCACTATTTTCAATAAATATAAAAACACTACATTATTTTTTAAAGGGTCTTCAATTGAATAACTCAAAAATATATATAAAAAAGTATATTAGAACTTTTTAGGAGTACTAACTCCCCTAAACATTTTGTTCCTTTAATAAAAGGCTATGGAATACAGCATCTTCGGATTAAAAGCAACTTTTGCGCATACTTCGAAGAAAATGTTACAATTATTCTAAAACTGTTATTTCATTAAATTGTAATTTAGATTTATTTTTTGTATTTATTTTTAAAATTCTTACATCATCTCTTATACTCTTAAACTATGAATAATTAAAAAAGTGTTACAGTTCTGTCAGTTTCTAAAAAAGGAAATCTATTGCAATGGACTAAATTACATAATTCCTTATAAAAATTTGTTATCATTGACACATTTTAATATTTATGCGAAGAAAGAACCCAGGTTTTGATCATAAATAGATAAACTGAGATAGGAGGTGGCAATTTTCGAACTACATGGGGAAAAAAACTTTAAGCCGTTAGCGAGATCCATTTAAATTGCGTAATTTAATAAAACGAATGTTCTCTAAATCCAAAGTTGTGGGTGCGATACTTACACAAGCTGAATTGGTCAGTTGTCAAAGTATTTTAAAGCATTGGTTTAAGATTTTATGGATTACAGCGGTGACCACTTACATGCACATTAATACAAATTTGCAAGTTGTCCATTTTTTTTAAAAAATGAATTCACATGACAAGAAAAGTACATGAATGAAATCACAAATGTGCAAAACATTTCAGGCATGAAAAAAACATTTTCATCTTTAAGTACAAAAACTCAAAATTCTGAAAATTATGGCATCTGTGTGTGAACTAAGTTAATTTTTTACGTTAAACATTAATGTTCAAATAAGTATTCTAGGAAAAAATTAAATAAATTACTTTCTTAATTCTTGCTTAAAAAATATTCAAAATAGTAAAAAATATTCAAAGCTTTCGTTGAGTGTGTGACTTGTATGACCTATACAATAATGACACACAGATATTTGCAAAACGGAATTTTTTTAATTAATATATTTGTGAATGATACAGTTATAATATCAAAAAGTTATAATATTAATTTTCTTGTCTATCATTTCTCGTTTGTTTTTGTAATTGTTTTTCCTTCTTGGTTAATTTTTTCCTATTTTTCTCTCCTTACTTTTGTCTCTTCCTCTCGCTTTTCAGCTATTCTGTATATTTAAGAGAGGTATCTTTAATCTTTTTCAGAGGATTTTCTCATCTTTTTTGTGCTAGTCTTCTTCTTGAAAAAGAAATTTATGGATAAAATGAATTAATAGTAAATTGAAAAGTGATCTCAAAGTAAACTCAAAGGATCTCTGAAAGTAATCTCAAATAGTGAATATTTGTATTGAAAGCATTTAAAATTTTTAAACATAGAAATAGTTAATTTTATTGTTATTTTATTGTTAATTTAATGAATTATGAAAATAGTTAATAGATTAATCTATCTGGAAATTTTGGTTTGAACTCAATTAACAATAACTTTTCGACATTAATAATAGATTGTTCCACTGTCAGACAAGAAACGCACCCTCTGCCTTAAATTCGCCTGATTTCATTTGGCAGGCTTGCTGGTATTTGGCTAGTGGCTTACAAACAACATTTTTTAGAGAGATGATTATAAGGACTTCGTTATTTATCATACTTATTCATTGCACACTGTGAATGAAAATACGTTCAAAACTACCGGAATATGGTAAATTTTACCTTGTTTCCAGCTTAATGGAAACATCAAAAAGCACGATAATTTTTATCAAAACGCTTTGGTAATGATTTGGTAATGATTAACAATTAAATATTGTCTCAAAATATGTGCTAAAATTTTGTAAATGTGGTAATTTTATTATGATACCTCCGAGCTTGGCATAAAAATAATTTATTTGGTTAAATTTGCTTTTCAGATTTATATGTATGGTAATCAGAACTACAATTTTGCAAACCAGAATTTGTGGAATTTTTAACCATATAAACGGAAAATTACCAAATAACTGCTTTAAATACACAATACTTTTTAATTTATCAGATTTATGTTGGACCAGAAATGTAACTATGCATTTCTGGTTTAACCGTAATTTTGACCGAATTTTTTCTCCATGTATACAGTAGAAATAGAAGTTTTGAGAAAATAATAAATATTTTAATTTTCAGTTATACACATTTTTTTTCTAAATAAATACTTACACTTGATGTATTTATTTCACGAAATGTTTATCCTAGAAGCATTAAATTATTAACTGTATCGCATGTCAGTTTTCATGTTTTTGATGCGTGAGACGATGAATAGGGAAGTTGATATGAAGATACTTTTAAAACACTTTTCTTTTTTACTTGAAAGACTCTCAATTAAAAGATAATGGAAGATGTTAAGTGCAGACCTTCTCTAAAACCGTGACTAATCTGGGAACCTTCTTCCATTATACGCGTCATTACGAAAAGCTTTAAAACGGGAAACAGTTTGACCTCCAAGGGTCGTCATAATTATTTAAACTTTAAAACAAAGCATCATTTTCTTCCAAAAATCAAACGTATGAATCTAACTAAAAGCACTTAAGTTATTTTTGATGGAAGTCTACTCTGTATATACTTAACAAGAGTGGACAAGATATGTTTGCTACTTACAATTTGTGCTAATGTTATAAAATTTTATTTGAGTATCCTTTAAAAGAGGTTTTAATCATATTAAACTTTTCATGATTTTGAAAGATCACATTATGTCATTTGATCAGCCACTTCTTAAAAGTATTAAAATATCATAATAATCTATGACTCACAGTATTTTGTCTTAATGTAAGACGTTCATTGTACAGAATAACATATGTGTCGTAGGATAATTTCATTTTATTTTATAACCGTCGTTGAACAGCCGACCCAATTTCATGGGTTTACGACTACTAATGTTCAACTCCGTAGCCTTGTAATTTTGAACCAATCCAGAAGACAAGGAAACTCCTGGATCAGTACCCCCAGAGGTATTGATTTGTTATGGGAACATGGAGGATTTTGAAACTCGACAGATTTAACGTGCATCAGTCACCATTTACTACACGGGGAGTCTTCGGTCGGCGAGGATCGAACCCACGACCTCTTGTAGATGGGCCCAGCGCCCTACCGACCAGGCTATCCCGGCCCGTCGTAGGATAACAATCAGCTTACTTTAGACTAATTAAAAAAATTCCCTAATCAGAATGAATAATTGCATAAGAATGAATAGAGCATTGTAGTAATTTTTTTTAAGTCAATATACAATAAACTTTCAAAACTCAAAACTTATTACAGACTGGCTAAAGTAACTAATGATCATTGCATTAGAATGAATAATGCATTGTAGTAATTTTTTTTTCCAGTCAATATACAATAAACTTTCAAAACTCTAAACTTATTACAGACTGACTAAAGTAACTTATTGATCAACGAATGATATGTTTTTTAAATAAAAGAAAGCTACGTGAGTCACTGAAAGCGAAGAAAAAAACCTAAAATGAAGCTAAACCTAAACCTAAAACTTAAATGTTAGTTGAAAACATCTTTTCTGATTAGCCAGGCGCGATAAAGTGTAGTTCGAAAGCCAAATGGGGCTTTTTGTCTCCGTGAATGAGGTTCTGTCACAAAATAGCACATGCACGCACAATCTTGAAAATGCAACACAAAAGCCATCACAGTTTACACAATCATGATAATAGTTGTATCCGCCATAGTGATCATCATCAGTTTAAAGAATTTTTAGCTGAAATGGAAAGTGCGTAAGCAGGTCTTCTGCTGCATAGTAATACAGCAACCTCACTGCCTGCTGACTATAAAGACCCAACATAAACTATAATTAAATATGCATATAAATTCATGATGAATGGGATAGGGGTGCCAAGATAAATTGCACCACTAGTACTAGAACTTCTGCAACATAGCAAAGTACATATGTTATCAAGAAAAAGCGTTATCAAAAGAAAACTTAAGCAGCTTAATTGAAAACTGCGGGAGAAAGAAAACGCATTGTCTTTTTGATGTCAGAAAAAAATTATTTCATTTAAAAGCAAGTTTTTGCTCAAATTTTTGCAATTTTCTTAAAGAGAAACTTTGATTTCCTTTCCAATTCTATTAAAACATCACCAAGAAAAAAATTCTAATATTGATATTTGCTTTTTCAAAGAAAAAAAAATATGAAGGTCGAAATTTAAACGCCCCAGTGCCCAGTGCAGCTTTGCAGAAAAACGCGTTCATAGAACAAGTGCTCAGAAAGATCTGGAAAAGGAAATATGTTCATTTTTAACTCTTGAAATATTATTCCTGACTCATATAATCAGCTGAAAAATTAGTATCTGTTAGTCGTTATTGTGATATTTGAATACATTTTATTTTGTCAATAATTTGGTTAACTAGAGAGGATGAAAAAAAAAAAAAAAGAAAAATACGAGTATACAAGAGAAGTGTGAAAGGGAAAAGATCAGCTAATGTACGTTGATCATTAAGTGAATAACAATATACCAACCTATATAATTTAACAAATGTGACTTTCAAAAGAGTTTTCAAAAGTTGAACTCTGTTGAATAATGAGTTAGACAACCAATGACCTAGCGTATTGAAAACGTTTGAAGTTGTTTGCTAAAAAGCGGATAATTCATTAGCTGATAACATAATAAACCTTTTTGACCTTCAGTTTGCTTAATAATTCACTGCTTGTTTCTTATTGTTCGAAAAAATTTTCTTTCACCTAATCTTACTTATTTCTATGTTATATTTTTCCCTTTTTGTTTTTTACACAAAATTAGAACTAATGGAAATAAGCTACGAAATTTAAATTTGAGCTCGTGATTATATTGGATATTTTCATCCCAATATAGCACATTTAATATTTATTTTCGCCCGCAAAATATCATATTTACTTCAAAACCCTAGTAAAACAAACAATCAAGGTTATTAATGGGTTTATGAAAACAAAACTATTAATTTCCTTTAAATAATTAATAAGATTATTAATAATAATATTTATCATATATTTGATGTTTTAGAGAACAATAAAGTTAGAATAATTCAAACTCACTGCAGACATTTGCTATTCGAATTTTAATTACTTCATACATTGATTTTGTTTTAAAATTTATTGTTAATAAAGAAGCGCCTGGCGTAAATGAAATAACTAATTACATGAATAAAATTGAGCGAAACAAATAAATTTGAATACCAGTTTTGTCTTTTCAGCTTCGAAATGATATAAAATATCTCACTTGATAATTATTCAGATAGTGGCGACAGTAAATTAAAAAATTCTAATCTTTAAAAAGAAAGGAACAGATGTTATAATTTGGTACTCTCACGAGAAGTTTGAAAAAAAAAAACACATTTTTAATAATTCAAAAACCTCTTTTTTACCACAAACACCAAACAAAGCGTTAAAGAGATTAAAAACACGTTTTACAAACAATTAAAGAAAAAAAAATCTTGCTGAAAATCATACTATTTTTCTACTTAAGATAAAAAGCATATTTGTTTTGCATACGAAATAACTGCTCTTTGTCGCACGTGATTCAAAACTCTAACATGTCTAAAAAATATTAAGAATTGCATTAAGTTCTAAGAAGATATTTTAGCCGGCTCATCATTTTTTTCCTTCCCAAAATAATAAGGAATACCGTCTTTTGGACATTTAATTCAATTTAAGTCTTACGCATTTTATAAATTTAAGCATTATAAAACATATTTGGCCAAATATTTACTCTATCACTTTGAAAAATAATTTTAGACAAAACTCATTTTTACGAAATATGCTGCATGTAATTCTTAAAAGCATTTCCGTTTTTCGAAACATGTCCTATTTATCACGCTCCGGTTCCGCATTTAGTGACAAGTTAGAGGTCATGAGTTCAATTCATCTCATAATATCTCATGAATTGAAGAATATTTGCATTAATTTTAAATATTAAAAAAGGGTCACTAATTATTATAATTATTTCTTTAAATTTAACTATTATAATTATTTCTTTAAATTTAACTATTATAATTATTTCTTCAAATTTAACTATTATAATTATTTCTTTAAATTTAACTATTATAATTATTTCTTTAAATTTCTTAATAAATTGTTAATTAATTTTTAAAGTATCATTGTTTATTTTATGAAACTGCAATAAGGAATAAATAGGTAGAAAGTTACCAATACTGAAGTATAGGTGTCTAACTGGAAAACTCTTTCACTGACAGTTTTTTTATGCTTAAACATTTGTTGACTTAAGAAAAAAATGTTGTTTTTTTTCAAGAGATTTCGATATTAAAGAAATATTTGAAATAAATATTTATAAAATCTTAAACAGACAGTTTATATAAAATACAGTCTTAAATAAAAATGGACATCCCATAATCAAAATGGTGACTCAAACATTTGTATTTAATTGAATGAGATGGTAAATACCGTTAATCTTCTTTAACCGTTGTATCGAATAAAAATAAGACTAATAGAGTTAACGATCACATCTGATCTGTTAGTAAAGTTAAATTCTCAAGGTAGAAGCCACAAACAAAGTTAAATCCCATTTCTAGAATTGGAAACCAAGATAAATCTCCCTAAACTACGCCCTTTTAAGGGTAACCTAATATAGAATGGAACATAAGTTTCAAGCACAAAGTGATTCGAAAGGTGTGTTTTTCTTTTCTCATTTCTTATCCTGAAATTTTATGTTCTTTTCTGCTGAAAACCTGTTATAAAGCTTGTTCAGTATTGATGGCTAAATTTTATAGCCCCATAACAGAGCGCTCAGTATTGGGAACATAGAATTAGAAACATGACACTCGAAGAAAATGTAAAATGAGATATAAATTACATCTTACCTCTCTTTGAAAGAGTTTTTGCAGTTCCCATGAGAAAGTAAACCGTAACAAGTTTCAAACGTATCATTTAGTTGTTTCTTTTTGTTCTTTTTTTTAAATCATCAAAGCTTCCACTTTATACGCCAAAAGTGTGTTGCCCTAAAAAATAGATTTAATTGCAGCGTTCTTTTCTTAATAATAAGCTTTATTAAATTGTTACCTTTAACGAGCCTCATAAAATTTGTAATTGAAATAAAATTTTATCGCATTCAAAATTTTCTGAATTTTAAACAAGTTTTGTGTATTTGTTTTAATTAATAAACTTAAAAACAAGATAAATTATTTACGAAATAATTGTTTTAAATTTTATTCTTAGTTTAGCTATTAACACAATTTAAGTATTTGCGATACTTAACAATTTCAATATAGAAATATTGAAATTGTTGCTACATATGTAGCTTGAAATCGTAAGTAATGTAGCTTAAATAGTTATTTATCAGATGTGTAATGAGTTCGTAATTAATTATGTCGGAAAACTATTAATTATTTTTTCAAATTAATATAAATTTGCAACTCTTTTGTAGCAGAGTTTATAGAAATTAAAAAATAAAATCGATGGAAATTTAAAAAAAAAAAAAAAAGAGAGTGGCACAAGATTTAAATTAGAACAAAATTAAGGACAAAATATTTTCTTTTGCCATCTTCTTTACAAAAAAAATTTTAAAGCTTTGAAAAAAAGTTTAAATCTTATATTCACAATGTTTATTTGCCTAAATTTCATGCAAAACAATATTAACTTTAAAAAAATTGAAGAATCGATGTTCCTAAAAAAATACAGATTTAGATTCCTTCAGTTCTGTCTGTTCAGATACTTAATAATGTACTTTTTTCTTTAATATATTACCCCCAGAAGAGATATCAAAATTACTATATCACCTCTATTTTCAAGGAATCGTTCAAGAAACTTAGTAGACCAACGAATTTATGTCTTATGACAACGGCTGATAAAATGAATCTGCTTCAATGTATGTATTTTCTAGCGTATAAAAAATGAAAGATTTGTGTCAAGGAACCAACCGAATAGAAAGAAAGCAAAATGTACAATTGTAAGTACAGATGTTGAAATAAACTTCCAAATCGTATATTTTTTAATCCAGAAAATGAAATTAAATTTAGCAAAAAGAAATTGTCATTGTGTTCTAAGGTATTTTTCGTGACCACATCTTTTCTTTAAGTTACTTTAAAAAGCTATCTACTCTATTTCAAACTGTTTTAATGACAGGCATGAAATACTGAGTATTTCATGCCTGTCATTTAGGTCTGTCATTTAAATTATTTAAAAAAAATAGACACTGAAGACAAAGTAATAATAATAAATTCAAATAATTTAACCGTGCAGATTACTTTATTATTGTTACTACTAGTACAAATAAAATTTTTTTTGATAAAATAAATATCATTTACTTGGTTTAACTTAGTTAAATATATTTATAGTTTTACAATATTATTAGCAGATCGGTATTTTATGTGATTTTCAATTTACCTTTAATTGAATTAAAATAATAACAAAAAATTATGTGTTAAAAATTTAAACTTTCTGCAAAAAAACTACAAGAAAACTTTACTCCATAAGGCAACTAAAAATATTAAATGTAGTTAATTTAAAAATTGATATGAACGAAACTATAAATGTTTACTCAACATAACTGGACATCTTATAAAAATTTCTTGGTCCATAAGTTCTATTGCATGGTTAGAGTGATACTGGGCGGGGAATCACTCTTTTTATTGTACTTTGTTTTTTCTTGTTACATTTTTTTTCTCTGTCATTAGATATAAAAAAAAATCATTACTTTTTTCATCTTTTTAACAGATCCCAAACTGTATTAATTTAAGAAAATCATAAATGTATCGTGATTCGGATTACCAAATAATTACAAAAAATTCTAAAATGTTAATATTCAAACTTAACCCTCTCCCGATCAACAAACACACATTATCTAAACATCGTTTTAATTAAACAAAAAATATTAATTTTTAAAAAAAATCCTACTTTACTGTCATTTTCAATAAAATCCCATTTTTTTTATGATAAAATATAAAATTTTATTTTTGAAATAACGTGAAGCGCTCGTTACTCTGGCTATACAAAGCTTTACTCCGTTCCACCCGCCCCCCTCCGGGGTCATCCGGGGAATACTATAGACTCAAAGTGTGCGCACGTGACTATTCAGAACTCAATCATTTTTAATCAACTTTTTAAAATTCTCGGCTGCAACATTTGAACATTGTGAATAGAGTCGCGGTAACTCAGGCGATATATTGTTCCTCTCCCAATGAGGAGACCAGGATCGAATCCAGTAATGTGAATTCTTCTCCCGGCTTGTACCGATCACTGTGTTGATATCCTCAGTAGTAGGGTTAGAATCCCCTTGCCGTCTGGCTAACCATGGGAGGTTTTCGTAATTTTCCTTTCCATGTAGCGCAATTGAGGGCAAGAAGTCTTTCGCGAAGACCAGTTGGTCAAGAAGCTAATTTGTCTTCTGGGCTGGGTACAAAACTACTTAGCTACGGAGTTGAACCGTAGGCTACCAGAGCTACGAAGAATCGGATCAGCTGTTCAACACCAGTTTTAAAATAGAATAAAATAAAACCTCCTGAATAGAGAGCATTTCCTCTCCCCAGTTGAATGGTCGATTCCCCAAATAGTAGATCAATTTACCGAATTCCACACTTTACTGACCGTTATGACTGTCTGATTTAGGAAAGGTTCATTTAACGCGATAGTTTTAGTACTCAAAAGAGAATAATGACTCACACTTTCAATAAATATCGCATAGGAATAACCGTAACTTTAATTATTGAAAGCATTATGATTTATTAAGTATAAAAATAAACTGTAAATCATTAACAGCAAAAAAACGATAACATAATATTCTTTTGAAAAATCCTTTTTTTTTTATTCATATCATATTTTGTTATTACATAACATCTAAACTTTCAGATTATGGGCAAAAACCTGAAAGTAACTGTTTCAGAAACTAGATAAAAAGTTTTAAAGAAATTAGCCTTGTTAGTTATGCTAGAATATATTTTAAGACTGATCTTGCTATCTCAAGTGGGGTGGGAACCAAAAGTAGTGTGACTCTCTAGCTATGAGAAGAACTCTCAAAATAAAAATCATAGCATTCACTAATCTCTTAAAAGAGAAGTTAATATGGAAATTAAGGATACCCTGAAGCTACTCTAAGCAGTATAATCAGTAGATAAATCCTACAGCACTATAAAACAGAGTTGGAAAATATTTCGCAAAACCTAGTTAGAAAGCTGCAGCACACACTAGATTAAAGAAAAGTCACGATTGTCTGGCAGAAAAATTCAGTAGAAACCTGTTTTCGAATTTATGTCTGTTCCTTCGGGTTCATATTTATATCAAGAATCTCAGAGGCATAAGGAATCTTCAATACTATATATCCTAGAATGTCAAAACATGTATGAGCTCATTGCGATCACTTTTTTTCTGGTTAATTTGTTAATGAATATCTTATTATTTGACGATTTCATAATTGTTTAACTATTCATTTGTTGTTTATTTTGATTGAATTGTTGTTAAAAGAATTAGGTTGTGTCACCTTTATGAATATTCAGGACAGAGAAAAATATAAGTAATTAAAAAAGAGTATACTTTAACTAACAAAAAAAGTTAATTAGTTTCAGAAGAGTCGCATTGTGCTGCCATGCATAGACGTATTTTCCGTGAGCCAAAAATCACTTGGGCTATTTAAACGGAACCATTCAAGACGACTCCGTAGCAGATCCAAAGGCAAAACAGACACAAGTGCTGAAAATTTCAATAAGAATTTGCGCCTCGCATTGCTGAAAAAAAGGTGGCTAGCTTGAAATCAATTTAATTGTTTTGCTTGTGAAAGTCTACTTTAATCATTATTGGCTATATTTTGATATTTAATTAAATTTTAATACATTTATATAAAAATTGTTTGCTCGGGTTTCTCGGAGCACCCTGTTTATTGAACTCATAGCAAATATAAAGTGAATGAAAATATTTCAATTGTTCATTTCAGGTCATTTAATAATGCTGAGTATATAACTAAAATAATATTACTAAAATATAAAATTATGTAACTAAATTTAACGGAAAAATAGCAAAATTTCAATTCTAAGGAAGTTATTTTCAAATACAGATAGCTTTTCATGATTTAGCATAAGTGACACATTGTTAAGATAAGTCCAAAATAGACCAAAAAGGTTTCTGGTCTATCACAAACTATGTTTTAATCTGCTTTTATGATATACGCGAGGGGGAATCAACAAAGGGAATCATATGATACAATTTACCCTCTAAACTTCCCCACTCTCGTTAAATATTCATTTGTACAATTCCACCAGTGCGCTACCTCTTTTTCAACAAACATGAAGCTTTTAAAACATCTTCCTTTTCCAAAATCTTTATTTATTTTTGGAAGATATATATATATATATATATATATATATATATATATATATTGTATAATTCAAAGTTGATGGTTAATAAAAAGTCGACACTTATGTACAACATTTTAGTACAGAGATTTTTAGATACATTATTAACATTTAGTGAAAAAATTCCAATTAAATATTAAAAGTTTTTTTAACAACGGATTTGTCCTAATTGGATTTGCTCTTGGTAAAAAATCAAATTAGATAACAAATTGGTTTATGTTCATAAATTTTTCAATAATTTCAACATACAACTAACTCAATGATTTTATATAGAATTTAATTACATTAGTTGGATGCTTCGAGTCAAATTTTGGAAGAGTTTGTCAATTTGTTTTGTTTGATAAATGGACATTACTTCTAATTCTTCTAATTCTACTTAATTGATAAAAAAATTAATGTTTTTAGAAACATTAAAATTACTAGTATTTAGTTTATTTATATTAAACTTATATTAAACAAATTATTCCTTCTATGGTATATGTCCACAATGCTGATATTTTCTTCTTTTTAATACATAATTCCTAAAAACTAAATTTAATATTATTATCATGATTATGAAGCAATACTAATTCCTCAGGGTAAATATTATTTAACAAAATTAAATATAGCCTAATCATCAATAAATCTAAAATCAAATTTGATATTTAGAGTATATATATATTTTTTTTATAATAAAAATATGTTAGCTATAAATGACAAAAAATTATATCCGTGTGATATACAATCTATTTGAATTAAAAAAAATGTTTTCCATTATAAAGAAAATTAGTAAAAAAGCTGTATATCTATGAAAATTTCTCCGTAAGCAAATTTTTAATGAAGGATATTTTTAAAGCAATAGAAATAACTCAAACAAACATCTAATAGTTTAAAAAGTGAAATTCTATTAAAGAGATATTGAAAATATATGGTCACAATAAATTTATTTTAAAGTTGTTTAAAATTTGTGATTTTAAGATCTGTGATAAACCTTGAAAAACCACTTTTAATTATACTGTTAGTAATGTCATTTAAGTAGCTAGAAAAATAGTGTCTGGCTTGGTTAATAAGTATTTGACCCACAAAGGATTGTTCTAAATTTGGAAAGAATTTTCTGATATTCTGGACTGATATTTAAGTATAGAAATTGTATATTATTAATTTAAATTTTGAACTTCTTTCAGAAAGCTATTTTTTTAATTATAATATTATTGCTTAAATTAATAGGTTTGAACTTTGTACTATGTATTAATTCCTTATTTAAAAATGTTGTATGTATAGGGGGCTAGAAAACTAATTGCATGCATTAACTAATAATAAACTACATCGAATTCTAATGTTTCTAAGAGCAATTATTTAAATGCTATTTTCAATCAAATAATAGGAATTAAAAGAATTTGAAGCTATATTTTTTTATCCAAAAACACTTCCGACTTCCAAAAGTAAAAACACTTCAAGAGCCTATTAAAAACAATGGATATCCAACTAAGGTAATTAAATTCATTTAAAAATCATTGACTTAATTGCATGTTAAAATCACTAACTAATTTATTTACTTGCAAAATTTTTACCATGTGTAAATGCGTTGCTAAAACGCTTCAAATATTTAATTAAAAGTTTGTCACTAAATGCTAAAGATTTCTTAAAACATCATCGAAAATAAAATGTCATATTTAAAATTAGACCTTCTATTTATTTTGCTTTGAATTATTCAGCAGTATAATATAAAGTTTACCTGCACAAATCGATTTTCGGGCCTATCTAAATTCAAAGATGGTATATATCACAACTGTGTAATTTGTTTGTCAAAACTTTATCATCTTGTGTACCAAAAAAGTGTTTAAAATGGAGCTATCACATAAACAGATTAGAACGATTATGTACTATGAGTTCCGAAATAAACTCAGTGCAACTGAATGCCACAAGAAAATGTGTGAAAGTTTAAGTTTCAAAGCTGTTTCTTATGATACAGTAAAAGTTTGGTTTCGAAAGTTTAATGCAGGAAATTTCAACATTGAAGATGAACCACGTTCTGGCCGCTTTATGGAGGTTGATTGTGACCAGTTAAAGCAAATTTTTGATCAAGACAGAAATGTTTCAACATGAACCACTGCGTTAGAGCTTGACGCTTGCCAAAAAATAATAGCAAATGCTCAAACGCATAAATCTAACATTTAGGTTAAACCTCTGGGTGCCTCATGAATTGACTGCTGAAGGCAAGAGCAAGAGAAAAGCGGCCTGATTGGTTCTGCTCGGAGATCAAAGAAAAGAGAACTTTCTGGACAGAATTGTTACCTGTGATAAAAAATGGGCATACTACACAATACTAGTCGTAAAGGAGGGTGGTCGGCACCCGGAGAATCAGCAGGCTCGGTTGCAAGACGAACGCTAACTAACAAGAAGGTTCTTCTCTGTATCTGGTGGTATTGTTGTGGAATTATCTACAAGTAGTACCTGAAAAGCGGGCAGGCTATCAACAGTACAATATACAGCAATATTTCAATCAAAGCTAGCGATGCCATTCGCGAAAAACGAAAAAACGAGTTCAGAAGGAAGGTGTTTCTCTTTCATTAAGATAACGCCCGGCCACTTGTTAGTGCAATGATCGGCTGGACGCTCTACACGCTGGAGTGGGATTTGATGCAACATCCACCATACACCTAGACATGGCACCTTCGAATTACTATCTGTTTTCACACCTGCAGCTGCATCTTGATGGCACAATCTTCCGTTCAAATGACGAGGTCATAAATGAGACCGACCGCTTTCTGGACTCGCGCACCCCCCAGTTCTTCGCAGAAGGGATTGAAAAGTGGCCAAAACGTTGGAAACTATTGTTGATTTGAATGGAGATTACTATCCTCAATAGCTTTGCTGATTTTATATGTATTTATCATAATACAGGATTGTTTTTTCTTGGCGGAAAACTTTTTACTCAACCCGATATATATATATAATTATATAGGTAGATCAAAACATTAGCTAAAAGCAACCATTACCATTGCAAACTTAATATGAGACAAAAATTAGGATGCATTGAGCAAAATAATGTGGATCTTTTGCACTCATTGTCTGTTAACAGCCCAAAAAAGGCTGTTTTTTTGTAACAAATTCTGCTAAGTTTAATTCGGTTAATGTATCATTAATTTTGAGAAATTGAAGCGTTATTACAGCTAGTGTTCGATTTAAGTTTTGAACCATTTTTATAGACGTAGTTACTCGATCGGCAGAGCCAAAGTCACGAGGTTTTCTGAGAAATCCCACAAATGTCTACAAAAATGTGTATAGACTTTTTCGGTGATTAATTTCTAAGGATATATATTTAATATTTGCAGAAATGGAATGTTATTATAACGAACTGTTATTAGCAATGATGCTTCTTTCTATTGCTTTACGTAAACAAGCTTTACAAAAAGCAATAAAACAGAAATGTTTATTTTCTTTGACGTAATATAAAAATGAGCTTGAAAAAGCTATTTTCTAAGCATAAATACCCTTGCTCAATCAGCGAAACTTAAGTGTTGCCTTATATGTAAGAAATGATAGATTTTTTTGAAGAACCTCTATGAAATATAAATGATAAAAACAACATTTCTTGATAACAATTCTTTGGTTGTTGTGGCTCAAGTGCTCCTGGCAAATAAATTACTACCTCTTTTCTTATTTTTTCCAAAAATTGGATTTTTAAAATAGTTATAAGATGCAGAAAAATTTTTTAGTCATTCGTTTGAGAAACGTGTGAACATTTTATATATCGGGATCAATTCGTAAACGAAAACAATGCTTAAAAATGGAAGAAAGTACAACATCATGACATGATGACAACATGCAATCCATATTAATTCTCCCTCTTTCGCACAACATCTATTTCTTAGTCCTGTATTATTAGCTTCTGGGTCGACACCTTCAATATGTTCTCTCAAATGCCATTCATGAATAGCTTTTATGCAGAGATCTGAGAGAAATTCATCCGCTCCCTATTTCGCTGTTGGGACAACTAAAAAGTTTTCAGTGCCAATACTGAAAACAAATACTACAATATGATTTATACCAAGTAGATTTTTTTTTCTGTTACAAACCACATTATGTTTAAAAAACTTATTTACTTATTTCAGATTCAATTAAAAACATTTATATTATTAATTTGCATTAACGTTTTATTATAAAAACGTTTATATTTATAATTACGGTAGATACAGCTACCTTGTTTCTGCCAGATAAATCCCAGCATTGAACCAGTTGTTCTATCATTTCTTTCTTTTCTGATAAGATAGCATCTGTCCTTTTAAAATGACACTAGGCACAAATGTTTTGAAAAATGTATACATGACATAAAGAAATGTTTTTAAAAGATATTACGAGAAAAGGACATGATTTTCATGTGAAATTTTCCAATTTATAAGAACAATAAGTCTATATTGCCAGTTGTTGTTTCAAAAATCAATTTTTCAAGCCCTCACTTAAGAGAGCGTGATTGATCGCGAAGCACTATTTTTAAATTTACATAAAAACAAAGCATTTGGTATTTATAGATGGTTGCTAAACATTTGCGTATATAAATATTTGCATTCTTATCACAAGTCACGTTTCTTATAAATCTAATATTTTCGACAAAAAGTTGAAAATATCAGATAAACCCCAATTAATAAAATTCAACTGAATGGAGTGACCTCTAAATATTATTCAATTTTTCTGAAACATTCTGAACATGATTATTTAGGTAAATAGACTAGTTCAATCAACGTAGACCCGAAAAGTAGATTTTTTTTACTATTTTTGACCTCTAGTATATATATATATATATATATATATATATATATATATATATATATATATATATATATATATATATATAATATTGGCGAAAGTACTTCGTCCCAATACTTATCGCTTAAAAAATAAATTTATATTGAAACAAAATTATTTTCTAAGTATAAATGCACTTGCCTATCAAAATTATTTGTTTGTGTTTTGCTAGCTGCAATATCTTTTCTTACTTGTTTTCTGCATCATCGAAATGAACTTCATGATAACATCATCGGAAATATCGTGATTAAGAGACAACCACAACTCAAACCAAAACAGCATAACGAGCACTTAAATTAATACAATATAATGCCGAAGACACCTCAGGATTGTTACAGATATTATTGCTTGTCTTACTTGTGGATGTTCCAGATTTTTTAGAAATTTTAGTTATTGGAGGTTTATAGTCTTCGTCTACGCTTTTAGATTCTAAAGAAGTCGATGAAGAAAATGTATCACCAATTGCAGTGAAAAATGCAGCAAAGTTCTTTGACTTTTTCTGCCTTTCTTAACAGTCTACTTTAATTTCATTTGCTGTGATTAAAATCTAAATCGAGTAATTGTTATAGTTTAGGGATTAATTCCCTCTTTTTCTTAAACCGTTATTCTATGTGACATCTGTTCTCTTAATTTTTTGCAAGAAAAGAGAATGGTTTTAAATTCGGAAACACTTTTTCTCTCTAATTACAAAATAGCATAAAATAATTGCTTTGTGTAAGAACTGGTCAAAAATAGAAATACTACTATCTGTGTTTATGGGGCTCATTTTTTTAAACAAATTTAACTTGTCGGTTCTTTAAACGTGTGTGGGAATAGCAGTTCCAATAATTTTGACATAAAAATTTTTCAATCTTCCATGCTTATTGTCTATTTCAGCCTGTTTTGTCATATGTTCTTAACTGATTTCATGAGCATAACACGTTTTTCTTCGTTCAATAATTAAATTCATGTAAAATTGATATTATTATTTATTGATTGCTTTAACAGATATGTATCTTTATAAACTAAAACAGCACACGTTTTTTTTTCTTCATAAAGTAACAGTAACATAAAAAGTAGCTATCGAATATGTGTATTCAATATTATTTTATAACTTAAAATGTTATTTTATGAAATTTAATATATTTTCTTATTATCCTTTAGAGAAAATTGTTTATTAACAAAACACATTGAGTTCTTTGCTTAACACTAAACTCCGATTCTAAAGGGACGACTCTAAAAGATTATTTCCGACTCTAAATATTCATTTTTATTTTAGTTTCCATATTAAAGTTATATCAATGAAAATATTATGTATTTTGCATTTTACATGGAAAAAAGACCAATTTGTTAAAAAAAAAATTATATTAATTTTATATTTAATATCGCATGTCTATGGAATGCAATTGATTGCAAAGGTGTGCTTTATAGGTATATTCCACAGGGACCCTGGTCTTCTGCCCTAACTTGTTGTGATGCAATTCTGAATAATTTATCGTATTCTACGGGCGCGACTGCTATTCTGACTCCCTTGGGTTGCTTGTCCGGTTTGAAAAGGGATGTAGTCTTCAGAATAATTTCCCCTTCTGATGCATCGTTAAATATTCTAGATAGTATTTCAATAATTACTTCCATATTTGTATCGGTTAGGCATTTCGAATAAATGAAGCTGTAATTTCTAAATGAAATCTATGCAAATTATCAATGGTATACTCTTAAAGGTGTTAAAGTAGATATGATCTTTTAAAGAGGAAAGAAAAGAAAAGAATAATAATATGATTCATAATTTTACGTCTATCAATTCATTACCACATGAATATCACTCCTTGAGGGGAATATTTATAAAATGATTTAATGAAACGTTATTTATAAAATGCTATTCATAAAAAATTCTTTAAAACCAATTAAGCAAATTAATTATTAACTGCTGGATAAAAAAAATTCTTTAAAACCAATTAAGTCTCAATAAGAACATTAGCTAAAACTCCAACATCATCATTTCATTAGTAAAATTTCACATCTTCCAGATCAGCAAGTTATATAATATTTTAAAGGTTTTCATAATAGAAAAATTACATTTTGAAGCAAGAGACAATTTTTTTTGTATTGAGAATTTTTTTTTTTTCTTGAAACATTGGATACACGTTTTGCTTTTTAGACGAAATATTTTGTTTCTAAAGCTAAAAAGTGAAAATTTTGTTGTTTAAATCTGTTAATAAAAATTTTGCATTGTTCACGGTTACATTATTCAGAATTTTATTTGAGAAATATTTTAAATTATATTTAATGGGCAAAGTAATTTGAACTGAGGTAATTATGATGCGTACTAGAAAGTTTAATTAGATCAAGATTAAGAAAAAGAACAATGTTTGCCATATTTTGTAGTCTACTTTTTCTTAAATTAAAATAAATATCTTAATACTATAACTTAACTTTTAATTCAATAAAAAATTCTGATTGCTTAAATTAATGTAATTTATAAGTTTCTGTATGATTTACTTTTACTTTAGTTTAAAATGAAACAATAAAAATAAAAATATATTATTTAAATTTTATTAAAGAAATGATTTTTCTTTAAATTGCTTTCATTGCCTTTAACAATAATTAATTAAACCTTAACGGAACAAATCATTTGAATAATTTATTCTAAACAACATTTCCTTAACTTTTGTAATTTGGAGAACCATTGAAGCTGATGCAGTTTATCACTATGCACAATTTTTTAACTATTTGCTTTAAAAAAAAGCAATAAAGATTAGGAGTTTCAAGTTTATAAAAACAAGATCTTACAATAAATAATTACTCACTTTTGAAATTATCATATAGGTGTCATATATTAAAAATATACCAAAGGACAATTTGAAACTTCATAAACCTGCAGAGTTTTACACGCACGATAGTGAACTAAGTATATATACAATTTCCATAATGTAGTTCTGAAATTATGCCTAAATATAACAGCTATTAAATATACATCATTCTTATAGCTTAATATAGAAAATGATTTCTTTTCAAAATGTATAGAACCAAAAACAATCAAAATTTTTCAAAAAAATTTTTTATAAGAAAATAATTATTTATAACAAGTATAATTTAAATGCTATAAAATGTTAAGATTTATTATAAAGCCTTCTAAAAATATATTTATACGTGAAATAGTCTTTAATAGAACATGCGCGCACATTTTTATTTATTTATTTTACTTTTTTTAAATTGCTAGAGAAACCTTGTAATAATTTCCAAGGTATCAATTGAAAGATATTCATTTCTAAAAAACAATTCAACTCTTGAGTCAGTACAACTAAGCTTTCATGGAAAACTTTTTTAAAAATTTGAAATTGCATTGCACTTAATGAAAATCACGAAAACAGTTTGAAAGTTGACTGTTGATAGGAAAAAAATACTTTTTAATTTTGAGCTAACTTAAATCCTTGTATTTGCCTTATCATTTGCTTCCCATTCAGTAAGCATCCTTTATTTTTCGGTGAAATCTCTTGTTTATGATGGTTCACGATTTCCACTAATGAAGATTTTCTAACATTGTTAAATTCAAAAAAGATTTGGGTTTTACATGAAGAAAAAATTCTGATAAACTTTCTATACTCTATGGTAAAGACATTTCTGATAGAAAAAATAAACAAAATTCTGGTTAATTAAACCAAAATATACGGTATTAAACTAGTTTATTTGGTATATTTTCGTTCATATGGTAACGATTTGCCAAAAATTCTAGTTTCCAAAATTATAGCTTTTATTATCACACATTCAGTAACAAATTCAAAATTTTAAAGAAAATTTAAACAAATAAATGATTTTTATGCCATGCTCTAAGACTTTGGTCAATATTTAATGCTCCACATTTTACCACATTTACATAATTTTCTCACGTTTATAAAACTATATTTTATAATTAATTTTACCATAATAATTACCAAAGCGTTTCGATAATAATTATTGATACATTTGGCGTTCCAATAAACTCAGAAACACAATAAATTTTACCATATTCTGATGTTCTTTTATTCCATTGTGTATAGGCATCCCTTAATTATTTTGATAATCAAATTACTGAACAAATAGACAATAGGAATTCTATATCTGGTATGCTACCTTCCTATTCTCTTTTTTCGAGTACTGTTGACTTATTTTCCAACAAAATTATATCAACAAAAATTCTTGTAGTTTAATATTGCTCCTATAAATATGATGCTGACAATATTTTTATATTCCTGATTGAAAACTTCGAACACAAAATTTTATTTGGTAGAATTAGCTTTCAAGTTAAGTAGAATAATTTCTGATGTTCTGATTTTTTAAATTGAAAAAAAATAACTGTAAAATATAATTTATTTTGCGTTTAATATTAAATAATTTTAAAAATCTTACAATTTTAATTTTAAAAATAAAATTTCAAAATTGTTACGTAATTGGAATAATGTTTTCTTTAAATGAATATGCTTATTCATTCACATAAAAAATTTGGTTTAACACTGAGCCATTACATCAAGTAGGTTCTTTCTAACTTACTCGTGTTGAGGTTCAAAATGATATCTTTCTAAATTCCGTTATAAACTTGAGTGCTTAATTGATTTTAAAATTTCAAGTAGTATTACTGTTTCTAAAAATAGTGTTCAACATTGGGAATTAATTCAAACTTTTTTTTAACCGAATTCTATGAAAAAAGAAGACAATTAAATTTAAAAGTGAATCCTTTCCTTCTAAAAAATTATTAAGAGATTTTAGAAATTTCTGTGTAGGAAATTAGCGTTATCTTTTATTTAGGATTTTAATGCATTTCTTAGTTTCAATTTTATAATGATAGGTATGACTGGTTCATGACCTCTCGGTCGTGCTTTCATTTCGGTCCCGCAGTTTCGTCCTGTTGCAGCTTCGGACCTGCTGCGAATTCAATTCCATTTCTAACTTTTTTTTTTACTGTGATTAGGAGCAGATGCCCAAACATTTCTTAAATATAATACAATAAATATTTTTTGAGTGGGTTAAATGTTATAAACATGAACATTTTGATATGTTTTGCCTTGATAAAAAAATCACAAATTTTAAACGGTTATTAGTACTCTGAAACATATTATTATAATTTACATAGGAAGAGGAACATAGGAGATTTATAGGAGATTTTGTTTCATTACATAGTTTACAATTTTGTTCACAGTTTATATTACATACCTTACAATTTTGTTTTGATTACATAGAACACCTTTCTACCCTAACCTATCAATAGCTTGAGTAGAGAGTTAGGGATAACCGCTATTGATATGGAATCTAAAAATAAGAATTTTAAGACTTCAAATAAATCAAATTTTTAGTAAACAAATAAATCAGCAATCAACAAGATTGCTGCATGCTTTTCAAATAATTCCTACCTTGAAAATAAGGAAAATGTTTAAAAACAGCATTAACAGCCGAAAAAAAAGGAGAATTTAGGAACATTTCAGTTCCAAATTTCAATATGCAAGAAACGAACAAGACTGAAGTGGCGAGGCGGGTATCGCTCTAGAACTGAAACCTATTCCTTCGCATATGACTAAATGTGGTACAATTAAAAAAAAAATATTTCATTGATATGGAGCGACACATTTGATTGTCATATTTTAAAAGTTTTAAAACATCAAGTTATAATTTCTTCTTCGTTTAAATATATTTTTAATACCAAGCATTATAATTGAATTCTTTTCTAGGGCCTATTTAATGTAAATATTTTTTTTAATGATCGGGAATCAATAAATTCACATTTCATGTACCCGTCTTCAGTGAAATAGCGCGTAAAGTTATTAAATCGCACAAAAACCATCTGTTAAACTGACCATTACATCTGTAACTCAAATTTGTGGTCAATACTTTTTTTTTTCGAATCGTGTCAAAATACTATTCAGTTGCTTCAATCGAGGAGGGGATTGAAAATGTAATAAAAAAAGAGCTGGTGCAAACGATTTTGGCGCTTCTACAATAAGCAGTATTGTAAAAAAGCTCTGACAACGTATCCGTCTTAACAAACGCGAAGTATATTCGCTCAAATATGACGAGTTGGGGTAAAACGAGATTGTCACGCGGGGCAAATTGCGTGAGGGAGAAAGCTTAAATATGCCCCAATGGTAGCACACAATGTTGACAGTTCCGTTAAATGTATTTGTATGGACAGCAGAATTGCAGAACTTTAAATTGTCCTCTTGTCTCCGAATTAAATTTACATTGTTCAGTCAAACGCAAAATTAGATTTAGACATATCTTAACATTATACTGTCTGCAACATTAGAATATTTCTATAATTGCTTTTTTCACATTCAATAATAGGTGGCAATCAGGACTCTGGAGTCAGAGTCGAAGAAAATCTTCCTGTCAAAATTAAAAATGTATTCGAATCCGACACCGAATAGTTGAAAGCTCCTTTGGTTAAAAGAACAGAAGAGGTTTTTAATTATATGAACAAAAATAATTATAAAATCAATGTTCAGACAAATCTTTAAACAAATTTGATTAATCATTTTTGAACCGTTTTGAGTCTATAACTGGTCTTTCAATTATAGATTGATTCGGTTGAATATTAAATAATAAATTCTTATTAACTTATCTTTTGATTCGTAAGTTCTAAAATCAAATATGTTTAACCAAGGTGAAAATTAACTGTAAAAGATGTGCAAATAAATGGAATATATCGTTTTTTATAGTTTCCTAGTTCATGAATATTGTTGTAAATTTGTAAATATGTGTATAATTTTGTGAATATTCTTTTGTTAGGATGCTTAATATCTAATACAGACCCTGAATAAACAATTTAATTAGAAAATTTGCAATAATTTTGCATAATTCTAACGTAATTTAAAGAGAAAATAACGTCTTATGTATTTCTAATGGAAGACTCAGTTTGGTGACATTTTTGCTGATTTAGCGATAATTTTGTTGACTTGATGACCGTTTTGGTGGCAAAAGGAATGTTCCGTATATTTCGACTTTTAAAGCGTCAAGACCAACATTTACGGAGTTATGCAGAGAATCGTGTCTAAAGTTTTGAAGTTTCGTTGCCAACCCTATATAAATAAGTTTGCGTCTCGCAGATGACAGCAATAATGTTCTGAACTGCAAGTCTCTAGTGAGTTTATTTTACTATCTGAGGCTTTGAAATATGTGTTTTACTGTATTATGTTGTTATTGATTTGTAGAAACAGCTGAATTTTCTGAAAGATTCAGGTAATTAATTTTTGGTGTCTTAAGGACTTTTTCATTCATCTCCAATCGAAACGAAATCTCTAGATTTGATTTTATTTTTGGTGTTAGAATCAGGATTGGAAGTGAATGTCGATTACAAGAGCAATGACTACGGGTAAGCAGGTGGTGATACTTCAGAGAGGGAAAGCTAGTGAGGAGAATATGGAGGCTAAGTTTTACACCAACAAAGAGCAGCTGATCGTTAGGCAAGTCTGGATAAAAGCTAAGTTAGACGCCAATCAGGGCCAGCTTAAAACCAGTCAGGAAGTGATGAAAATCATAATTCATGCCAGATAAGTGGAGGTTAAAAAAGAAATACTCGTTAAAAAGAAGTACTTTAGAAGTACTTTAAGAGAAATTAAAAGCCGGGAAACTAGAATAAATTCATTAGAAATAGCATTTTCTGAGATGAAAGTTGATTTTGATAAGAAATTGGATTTGAAAATCAAAAGAGACTATAATCCTTGCCAGTTACTGAGGAAACTAGATTTATGCTTTCAAAGTCTCCAGATGTTATCAAACATTTCCCTTTTAATATAAAATTATCTTGGCAGGTGTACAAAACTCATGCGTCTATTGTCTCTGAAGCTTATAGATGGGACTCTATGGCAAAAGCTTTTCATTTTACGACTGATTTACCAGAATATGCAACGGATATCTTGAAAACGCTTACGTAAGAACAACACCATGATTTTTTTTTTTTTCATTTTAATTGCGCTTTAGCAAAAACGCTCTCGAGAACGCGACAACTGAAGTCCCGCTATTAACGAATGGATGAAAGCTTTGAAGAACTAGCAAAGATAGTCGCATGTAGCTTTTTCGCATTACCCTCGTGATGTAAAGTCATGACTTAAGCACTTCATAGACAGTATGCGAGATGCAGAGACACAGAAGCTCTTAGACGATATGAGATATATAGGATCCACTCTTGTCTCCTCACGCAAGTCAGTTTATGAAGTCTTACTGAAAGACCACTACTCTATCAGAGCAGTATCAGCCACAAATTCGAACTCTAACCTTGGCAAAATAGTGGAAAATATTCTACTGAAGATCCACAGTTCGAAAGAAAGAGAGAAATGGGTAAATTGGAGCTGCGGTCAGAATGGACATGTACGTAGCTACCTGCAACCTAAGGATACTGGAGATAACAAGCTTTGAGTCAATATGCTGCAGATTTTATTAGGATGTGATGACAGTAGGTTCTTGGTTTTGGGGTATATTAATGAAGTCCCATACTTTACGATACGTGATACTGGAGCCAACGTCAGAACAGGTTCGGCTTAGAAACTAGGGGGAACATAAATTTAGACTCCGCCCCTCATTGCACTACAAACTTTGGCTAGATACATAATCAACGTTTATGGGAAAGTCAATGTGAATATTGCATTTACAGATGCCAGTTACTATCATGAAACATACGTACCTGATATCATTCTTAGACTAGACTTCTTACAAAAAGTTAATTTTAAGCGGGACTTCAAAAACAAAAATTGAACTCAAGTTCAGTTTACATTACCATGTTTAAGGCGAGAAATTTGGGGTTCCACGACACTAGAAATATGACTTTGAGATTGGTTATCTCAATTGTAATCAGCATGAAAATGTCAGCACATTATAAAGAAAGCCCTACAGAGAAAGTTGCCAATATTGCTCCAGAATAGAGAAGAAATATAAGCCAACAAATCCTGTATTATATCCAATTACGGTTTCAGCAAGATTGAAGTCTCAGGTTCATGGAGTGATAAAGGGAAAAGACAAACCCAAATGGAATATCCTGATAAAGGATTTCGTCTCCAACCGAAACGAACCTCTGTACTCGTTACAGTATTCACTAAATATTCTCCTTGTAGTTGTTATGTATGCAAGAGTGTGAGATATCCTGCTCTTTGCATTTTTACTTTATTTCAATATTTTGTGCAGTTATATTTTTTTTATAAATTTATTAAAAATTTTACAAACAACTAAAAGTTTGAGTCAGAGGGGGAGTAAAGCTCTCAGAAAAGTTCAAAATTGGAATTGGTATCAACTCCACAGTCCTGGCGGTAATTATAAGGACAGTTAATATTTTGTACTATTCTTCCCTATATGTTGTGGAAGTATCGAAGGATGCTAAAAAACGAAAATAAAAATTAATTGTTAATAAACATACCAACAGAAATAAAATTTTGGACATCAGGTAAAAGAAAAAAAAACAGTTTAGTAAATTTTAAGTTATATCTTAATGCACTTTATGCACTTATGAATGCACTTTATATCGTTTAATTTATTTAATTTTCATTTTACTTTTTTGTTTAGAGTTTTTCTTTTTAGAGTTTCTAGAGTTTATATATATATATATATATATATATATATATATATCAGAAATTTGCATGCAAAACAAAAAAATATTAAAGGCTATTTAATATTTTTCTTGTAAAATTAAAATAAGAAATTAAAATTAGCATCCTAGCTGCATATTTGAAAGCTCTTTTAGATATGCTTCAAAAAACAATGTGCAACATTTTCTTTCAAATATCCTATCCTTCTGTTTTGTTCGTAAAGTGGTCAAAAGAAAAAGTATATTCATGAGCTAATTATGTCTTTTGATTCCAAGAACAAAAACTTGCTTACTTTAAAAAAGAGATTTGTATCAAAAATCCCCAAATGACTTGTGTAAGGTGAAATTTTATTCCGGGATAGTTCTTACATTAATTGCACTAGGATAAAAAATCTAGCGTTGTTGTAAAGGAAGGGGGAATTAGTGCCAGTGTAACTAATTAATGATAATGCATCATTTTATCTGAAGAAACAAAGCTGATGAATCGACTCTTTCTCCTCTGAGATTTTATCTTTCGCTTGAATAATCGTTGGAAAAGTGTTGTAGGACGCATTATTATTTAATTACATAACGAGATAACTTACATAGATATCATATAGCAATCAATTGATCTTTTTATGAAATATTTCAGATGAAGAATTTCTGTATCTCACCTTTGTCATAGTGTCATTGTGTATTAGTTACAAAAATCCTTAGGCTTTTTTTCATTGATTTTGTAATGAAATTTAGATTTGTTTTGCTCATTTTTCATAAATTTTTAAATGTCTTGATTATGGTTTACATCTTTGACCACTATTTTGATATGTTAAAATTATTTAGTTGCTTGTAATTTTTGAAAAAAATACATCGGTTTCTTATCCAATATATTAAAAATTTAATAAATTAATAGTAGCGAAATGATTAAACATTATAAGGAAATATCATACAGTGAATCAAATCAGGAGATCAAAATAACTTTATCATATAAAGGAAAAAAATATTTTACCTGTTTATAAACATTTAATCATTTTTCAATAACTCAGAATAAAATATATTTATTTGGTTGAGCCACTTGTTTCTTGATTCAATCAACATTATTTGAAATATTTACTAAAAGTTTTTGTCTTTCATTAAAAGAAATTGCGATTGATAAAAAAATATACTGGCATTACCCAAATGGGGCCATCATTGGAGAAAAATTAATTTACCTTTAGTGGCATGTGAGCTTGGTGAAATTTTCTTCCATTTTAAGTGTTTAACTGCACCCTTTATACTACTTATGTAAGCTCGATTTGGTATTAAACAGAAATAAAATGTTCCTTCACACATTTCCTTTGGGTTTTCCAATACCAAATTTAGTACTCTACAGTTCTTCAAGTGGTCTTTTCAAACTATGAGAGAAAAAAAAATATTTCTATTGTCTATGCTTTAAATTTAGACATTTCTGTAAGCATGCAACTAGTGAAATAGTCTTTAATTTCTGAAAAGTTAAGATAAAAATATAATCTTGTTTCTGTTTTTCTAGGTAAAAAAAAAAATAAATAAAAATATGGTTTTACTTTCGACATGTTACACTGACTATACACAATTGATATACTAAATTTCCATCATCTATAAACATATTTAGAATCTGTCAAGTTATTTGAATTTAATTTTCCTAAGTAAAAATAAATATAAAAAGTTATGTATTTTTATCCATTGAAGCCTTTAAAAGGTAAAATAAATGTTAAAAAAAAATTTCTATTTGTTATAAAAATTAAGACAAATGGAGCCAGGATAAGCGTTAATAGACTTTAATCTCTGTTTTTATTCTTAAATCTCACTTTAGCTTGGGAATTAACTAAAACTATTTTTTTTTTCATTTGGTATTTGTTTGGAATTTATGCAGATAATTATACAGAGGTTTTTCAATTAAATACAAATTAAATCATTTAAAACACACCACATGTTATTCATATTAATTTGAAATATATGAAAAAAATTGCTGAGGTGGTGTTAATTTAAAATTGACAAATATCATAAAAATCATAAAACTAAAATCAAAATAAATTAAAACATTTAACATCAAAAATATATTAGATTTCTAAAAACTATGCGGCGAAAAATTTAATACAAGAATAAGAAGAGACCTTTCCGAGAAAAAAATAAAACGTAACATGATATAGTAAATTGATAAACATTTGAAAAGTAAGGAAAAGTTTAGGCGTACCTTTTTATTGGGTTTGCTGCCTGCCTTCTTAGACGTTTCTTTTATTATTATTATTTAATGTGAATCTTAATTACTGTTCATCTTCTTCTGGACTTTTTTTCTCATTTTCTTTTAATAAAAATGACACTAACTAATGAATTTCTTGAATTCAAAACAAGTCAGATCGTTTACCATCGTTTCAAGAACCATCAAAATCCATCGTTTACTATTCAGCTACCGGGCAAGTTCCAAGATTTCATCCTTCTCTCACAGTTAGGAAATGGGGGTATCTGCATATTGCCATTTTAAAGTTAGATTAAGTAACCAAAATTTAAAGTAAAATAAATTTCAACGATGTTCAGTGATTTTATATGGATGATTTTAATAACTCTTTTGTATTTTATGTCATTCTTCTAAAACGCTTCTGTATACATTCTACGAAATATTCTTATTAATATTTTAAACATATACGGTAAAAACTGTGGTGTATTATAAAATCGAATTTTATGTGGAACAACCTAAAAAAGTGTGTTAAGTTGAAGTGTGTTTAGTTGCACTTTATTTCAAATTAACACCAAATAGAGCATCCATATACAATTTGACACATTCGTTGCTAATCACACGATATCCCGAAATGAAAATCTTTCTTACAGTTTGTGTCAATAAAACATATCAAGTAGTAGGTAGCAACATTCATATTATTAATCAAGTATTTTTCAAAAAGTATGAGCTTATAACAATATTGTTAATTAAAATAAACTTATTGCATAATTTAAAATCTATATAAGAAATTTTAACTTCAATATTATCTTTACAGATTACCACTTATCAATGATAGATATAATAAAACTGCCTGCACTCAGTCGGTAATAATTGTGTTAAAAGGCATAGTCCAATATAAACACCATAAAAGGAAAAAAAAATTACCCAAATTCTCATGAATACACCTCCGAAACCACCATCACATATCTATAGAAGTTCGTTTATATCGAGTAAGTGTTGGTGTTAGTTTTCTTCCACGACGCTCTGCAATATTTACTGTGCCAAAAGTATAATATGTGTGTATGCCTTTAGTTGCGTAATAAAGATAATTATATTTTAATTTACAAATATCTTTGGCAAAATAGTTTTACAATGTAAATAAAATAGTTTCACAATATTTAATATCTATTCACTTCATTTTGTTAAGCCTAATTTGAATTGATGTATCTCTGAGTTGTGTCTGATTAACAAACTAATATTATAATACTGATAAGAAATAAGGCTTTTCATTCTTGTTTTATATTGCGACGTAAAAATAACTTTGCTAATTCTTATTGCAATTATAAATTCTTGTGATACTGAAAAACTAAGATGGACACAAAGTAAAAGAACATTCTATGTGTCTCACTACAGGTTCTTAGCAATTTTTAGTGGATGATAGAAAAGAAAAAAAATAAGCACGGTATCTCTTTTTCAAATTATATATTCTGCTTAAAAATATTCTAGTTATATAAAAACATGCCTACGTTTGAAAATATCGAGATGCATAAGACGCTTATACGAAACACTTGAAATATTTCCCCTTAAATTTTATTCCTACAATATAAGGATTACAATTAATCTATGCGAAAACCTTAAAGAAATTGCTTCCTTTTGAATTCAATTAAAACTTTGAATAATTTCTATTTCAGCATGACTAATAATGATTTCATTAAAGAAAAACGAGTTTTTATTTCAACAGCATTTCTTTTTATTAGCATTAGTTTTTAATCAAACGCTGCGTTATTTGGAATAAATCGAATAGATGCATTTCTCTCTGGATACGTCCATTAGAAATATCTGGATACATTTTTGAATATCATAACATAACTTTGAGAAACCTTTCACTGTGAGTAGAAATGAACTTAAAAGTTATACAGATAAATTTATTTGCTGCAAAGAAGAAATAAATTACCCTACATGCTATATTGTAATTAAAATATATAAAAATTCTGATTTATTTGTTTCTATAATTTCAGTTGTAAAATTAATCTATTATGAAATATCACTTTATGATCTAAAAGTACTCAGTTAAGTGTATTTAATGAGGTATATGAATTAGTAGTTAACTTTTTATTTAATCAAATCAGACATCGATTTTTCTTTAAATATGTAAGTGACAATATCACCTCAATAGTTTATAAAGAAAGGTTTTGAGTAATATCTTTTATCTTTCAGTACAGAAGTCTACTTAAATTTTGCCGAACTATTGGGTTAGCAACTAAGTAGATTTTTTAGTAGATTAGAATGACTTTAATAGTTATATTTTACTAAAAATATTTAACTTGAATAATTATTGATCAGCACACTTGATACATGCGTAGTGTTTTGCGTCTTAATTGATAAAAACGGAAACTTATATTAACTTTTGCACCAAATTTTACAAATTCAAACCAGTAAGAGTATTTTAAGTTACCGGAAACTAATAGAAAAGTTGAACGTTTAGAAAAATCCACTGTAATGTGCTTAAAATGTAAAGATTATGATTCTTTAAAAAAAATATATTGGCCTAAATTAGTAAAAGAAGAAATTAAAGAATATAATTTGACTCCCCCCTCAGAAACTAAATTTTCACCAACTTATTTATGTTTTTAACTGTTCTGTTTACACACCCTTTGTCAGAAGAAAGTTACCCACGAATAGAAAAAGATAGAGAAATTTCTGTTCAAAGAACAAAACAATATTCTTTAAAAAGCAAAATTTATTATGATGCTAAATTTACTCCTATCAAATTTTTTTCTTAACCATACTGTAATGTATAAAGATTTTAAATATCCCTAAACTAGAAAACTTACCCCTAATTTTAATGGATTATACATAATTCTTGAAAAAATATCTGATATTAGTTTCAAAATAAATAAAAAGAATATGCATAGTAAAGAAAATACTGAAATAGTTCATATATCAAAATTGTGAAGGTACCACTCACCTGATGAACTATAATTATCGAATTAATAATAAATAAATATACTAATTTAAATACTAATATGGTTCAATAATATAAAATTTAATGTTTAGTGTGTATTTTATATAAAATTTAATTCTTTAATAGTTTTTCATTGCTTTATAGGGAATTGAAATTAACTTTAAAAATAATACCGTGTATAACCTGCAGAATTATGGTTCGAGTGAACTTGTTATTCCCTTTTTTGTGGAAGATCCGACCCTTTAAATCTTTAGCGTTTACCCTTATCTGACACAAAGATACGGGGCGGCGACATTTTTTTCCTTCTCTTTTTGGGGTCAACACCACAAATATATATTTTTTATAATGTAGACATAAAGCTATCTTCTTTTCTGTGACAAATAATTTTTTTTTATAAAGATGTTTCCAGACTTTATTTTTACTTCCAATTATAATTAAAATTTTTTTTGTTAAATAGGATTGAGTAAAGAACGTGATATGATTTGCAGAATGCTCAATGTTAATTATTTGTTTAGGAGCACTCCTTGATTATGCAAAAATAAACTCGTCAGTGTTTTGCATTTTCTTAAGAATTTCAATAATGCATCACATTTTCACACATTCACAGTTTTTTTTTTTTTTTTTCACTAAACGAGATTTTTAGTTTTCACACATCAAATTAAATCTGTGCTAGTTTAATATTTCTGATGTAATAAAAGTAATTACTCAATGGAATTATACATTTTTCGACAACCATAGTTAAATCTGACACTAAAATTTATAAGTTGTTTTATTATTAAAAGGATTTTATCTTGTAAAATGTATTTGATTTTTTAACAAACCAAGATATACTGATAGTTGGATAAATTCTACATATAAGAATCATAACAACATGAAATCCTCTTTTTTGCTAAGATATAAGACAGTTATTTGAGTAAATACATTTTTTCAGCAAATTAGTGCCTGTTAAAAACGTTCCTTTGTGAATTTCCTTCATTCTTGCTATTTAATCCTCCGACCATCAATTAGAATTCCCACAAAAGAATCTATAATTACGATTGTCATTAGCACCTCATCAAATTTCCATTATTTTCTTTATTGTTTTATCTAATCATTGACTCTTTACAGAGTCTTTTCAACGAAATTAAATAGAATAAACATTATGGCATCAATGGATATCCTCATTATGCACAAAAACATTAGGCACCAGCTTTTTAATTATTTTGACACATTTTTAAAGTATACTATAAACTATGTGTTTAAATCTTAAGTCAGTCAAATATTCCAAAGTATAGTCCAGACATTAGTGATTTGTACCTTCAAAATTTTGAGGGACGTTTTCTGAACTGAGCAGGAATCTGGCTAAACTTTTTTCCAGGAGCTCCTATGTCTAGTTAAATAATTATTTTTTTTACGTTTTTCAAAAATGCTAGTTGTAAATGGTTAAAAAAAACGTATAGTTCATGGTTTTATAACCATACTTTCTGTAAATGGTTTCAAGACCATAAAGGGAAAAAAAAGCTCTTTAACATAAACTTTACGGTTAATCGGATGGACAGACATCTATCAGTTATTTTACCATAATTTTAGAATGAAAAATTTAACAGTGTATTATTTGACGTAAGAAAAACAAATTTTAATGGTATGTTGGAAAATTAGAGAAAACAATTTCTGAAATTTAATTAAAGTAAAGTAAATCTCTCAAAGAATTATAGAAAAATGACTATAGCCCTGAAATAATATTCCTGTCAATGCTTCAAGAAAAAAAAATAGTTGAGAATATTTAGCTCATGTTTAAGCACTCGGAAAAATTTCTGTTATGGGAACTAGTAAGCGAAAACTAAAATTTTTTGCTCCCTAAAAAGAGTTTTCCACCTTAACGTCTTCCAAAAAAAAAGAAAACATTTTCTTCCGTAGCACATGACCCATTATGAACACAAAATTATTTTGAAAATATTTAATATGGAGAAAGAATAATATACTTATCAGACAATCTAATTGGTATCCTGTCTAGTTTTATGTGCAGTCAAATTCGCATCAAGTCTACTCAGTCCTTTTGTATTGTTTTAGACTAATAACCACTACTTGGGGGACATACTAGTCTAGTCTTGTCCAAACCGGTCGGCATTTCTAGAATTACTGTCAGCTGGAACACATTGTGAGAACAGCAAGACTATATTATTAAAAATTTATCTATAAAAAAAGAATAGCTATACTTCGCTAAACATTATTATAATGAAAAATATACAACTAATAGGTTTTTTTTATACATTTTGAATGTGTATTTCTATTGTATTGTATGTAAACGTTAATCATAAAAAGGAAAAATACATAAATACATTTTTATGTATGCTCTTAATTAAAATAAACTTTTATGTATGTAACAGTAGAAATGATAACTAAGTTCAGTTTTGAATTTCTTTAGTTATATATATATATATATATATATATATATATATATATATATATATAACTGCTTAAGATTTATGTAAAATATTACAATTTTATCCTCACCTTACCCAACTTGTGTATAAAATTATTGTTGAAAAAAATATAATACATTTAAACTTAGATTTTTACGTGATAAACAAGTAATAATAGAAAAAAAAAAGAAATACTATTCCAACCGCTACTGTCTTTACTCACGTCTTCTTTGCATCGTAGACAATATCTATTTGAAATGTATTTACTTCTGAGTTTTCATTTCTTTTATTATTTTTTTTTTCATCAGTTGAAAAACAAACCAATGATTTCCGATTAAAATGTAAAGAAGTTTAAAAGTATTCGCTCTCTTTGACAAAATAAGTAAGAACATACACGTGAAAGTTGAAATAAAAAAAAAGTCATGAGTTTAAAGAGAGCAATGTAAATCGTGCTTTCAAAGGTTTACTAGAAAGTGATTCATTAATCATTTTTACTTGACACTGTAACTGACTATTTCTATTTGATAAATGACAAAGTATATCATTGCACTTCTAAAGTGGTTTTTGCGAACACTAGAACAGATGGGGAAAAAACACATAATCTGAGATAGATACGGAATTTATAAGAACAAAAAGTTGAGGTTAGAAAAAAATCACCTTTCTAAAGCTGTTTCTTACCTTAATTATTCTTAACTGAAGTACTAGGGGTTCATTCAAAATTCTATCAAAGAAGGAATATTTGAAGTTGTTAAAAATGATTGAATGCAAAATTATCGACGGTATATATGGAATAAAATTAAACACATTCCTCGCTATATTTTTGATTCAAACTTTACTATATAACTTCGCGGAAATTAATTTGAAAATGGTTTTAGAGTATTATTATTTTTTCAATTACAGCAGGAATTTAATCTTTTCGAGATCTGATAATACATTTAGCTCACTATAATAAGATGAATAAAACCTGCAGCAGATAAAATGCGAGCAACATAACTATTGCTTTCAGTGAACTATAAAACAATAAAAATGGGTCATTGATTCAAAATATAAAATCAAATCACATTGAAATGGAACTATTCATGCTAATTTGTCAACAACTACAAATTTAATTAAAAAATGTTAATCGGAATTGATGAATTTATTCAATACTTTAAATATAAGTATTTTTAATTAATCTTCAAATGTTTTAAGACTGTTGTTTTTAATATTTTTTTCTGAATCGTTATTGTATATTTCTTCAATAACTTTGGGAACATAAAATATTATTAATATTAATAACTTATTGATCCTCGGAAAAACTGTTTGAAACAGATTAATATAAAAATATATTATAATAATCATAATGGATTATTATTGTTAATACCTCATTACATCAAATTTTTTTGTAATAAAAATTTGTGAGGATATAGAAAATACATTTTATTTCGACACGTTTTTTGTCTTCAAAATCAATTTTAGTGTTTGATTTATTTACAACTATTTAATTTACAATACACAAAGTAAGTTCATGTTTAATTAACACACGTGCTTAACTGGTTATATATATATATATATATATATATATATATATATATATATATATATATATATATATATATATATATATATATATATATATATATATATATATATATATATATATATATATTTATATTTATATATAAAAGCTCAAAATGTAGATAAAACAAGAGAAAAATTACAGATCAATGAAAAAAGGAAAATAATAAAAATAACAAAAAAAACGGGGAAAAAATTCTGAAAAAAGGACAAAAAATTTTTAAAAATCCGGAAAATAAAAAATATAATCTTTTTATCAGCCCACACGATTATATCCGAAATAAAGAGTGCTTTCTAATATTGTAATAATATAGCCAAAGCAAAATATATCAATACAATAGTATGAGGAGCACTCAAAAATTTTCGTTTTTTTTTTTTTTTTTAAATTCTTATTTTTTATTATTATTTTTCTTTTTTCCCTTTTTTCATTGTTCTGTAATTCTTCCCTTGCTTCATCTACATTTTGAGCTTATTTTATGAGTTCTATTTACTTGCAGCTTATGTGCAATAAATAAAACTTATTGTAAACAATGTATTATGTATTGTAATTCAATAACTCCTGAATATTTTTTTACAAGTCATTACGAATTTCTTTCAATATTTTTATCATTATTTCAATATTCTGAAAATATTCTTTATCTATTTTTATAATAGAAGATGAATCATTCTGAAATTATCACTACAAAAACATTATTCATATAAATTTATTGCCTATTTAAGAATGGAGTTTTTTATTCAAAACTATATTTATAGTTAAAACTTATCATTAGGATCTAGTGAGATGGGATTCACTTAAGTAATTTTTTCTTAAAATTTCCACCATACTTTCCTTTGAAATTTTTTATTTCTTAAATCAAATTTGAAAGAAAAATGTTAAAGAATATCAATTTATATCTCTTTTTATAAATTCTTTTTTCTTTTCTTCAAATATTATTTCTTCAAATTTTCTTTTCTTCAAATACTCCTAATAGCAATATGGCGTTATATATATAGTTGTGTGTGTATACCTGCGCGTGCGTGTGCTGGTGTCTACATTCCTATCTTCCAAAAAAAAAGTAACTGCGACAGTAATAAATTCAAAATGAAACTCTTTTTTTCTAACCATCCTATTTAGATTGGAAGATAATATTTAAAATTGGATTTAACATGTCATTATTATCCGAAATAATTTTTCTATTTTAATACGTATTTTCATCAGACAAAAAAAAAGTTAAACCAAAAAGTGTTGAAAATTGCATTTACCTAACTCAGTTCTTTGTGAAAATCTCCCATTTTACTTATTCAGTTAGAGTCAAGCCCCCAGTTAATATAATTGTGTACTTACACGAAGCCTTAAATTGGAGAAAGTAAGAACACGAAGAACTCTTTCTTAAAGCAATTTGGGATTTAGTTAATCTGTGTAAATGAAAATTCCTTAAAGCAAAAAATATACAATCTTTTTGCAATTACTGAGAATTGATGCAAATAAAAATGAATCAGTTATCCTTTAAAATGAGATATAAAACCAGAAGATGCTTGCATGTAGCATCTTTTTATGTGTCGTTTGAGTGGGTGAATATTTTGTAAACATAAAATTTATAGTACCTATATTTGTAATACATTTAAACTTTTAATTTAATTTAGATAAATTTGTAAGTTTTTGAAACAATTTATGCATGTACAGTCTGTAGAAAAGGGGGGATAATGTGTGGGCAGTATTTCCGCTATTTTTTACTCAAAATTTCTTCCTAAATTTTGGCAGCTTGGCAAATCTGTATACCTTTCATATGCAGTAGCACAACAACAGATTTGATGGTTAATGCGTAATGACTTAAATGTTTAGTTGAAAATGAAAATAAGAAAGTACTACAAAAGTAAATTATTTTGGATTGCTATGATAGACACTTTTTATTCAACTTTTTTAATAATAGGAGACATTATGCTATAAATTAATATGCTTTAAATGCAACACTCACTTTTTATTTATCGTTCTTAACTAACCTATAATAAGCTCAATTGACGAAAAGAGCCCATAGAACTAGTATGGACACATAGTCCATATTGTCAACATTAATATTTTCATCACAGAAATATATGTTAATTATAAACACTTCACTTATTCAGATTATTAGTTACTATATTAGATAAGATTGTATAGAATTGTAGAATTTTTTGCAAATATTTTTCACGTTTTAGACTTTTATTTACTGAATTCAATTCATTTTTGTACAATGAAAAATAAAGAAAAAACAAATGCCTTGAGGGATTTTATTATTGTTTTTATTATTACTCAATGTCATGATTACTATAAGAAATGTATTAAGTCTTTTACAGCAGCTGTAAATAATGCGCTTTGTGAATTCCTTTAATACTCTCAATTCAGATTCAGTGCTAATTTTTCTAACTATTTCATAAAATATTTATTTTTCTAACTATTTCATAAAAACTAAATTTATTTTAATTAATAAATATCATTATTTTTTTTACTTTTTAATAATTTTTAAAAATAGACTTGTTGTGGTGTTGCTTGTCTAGGAAAGAGTAGTTTTTACTTAGTTGGAGTATATTTCAGTTGTTGATTATAAATTAATATTTTTTGAGATTTAAAATTTACTAATATAAATATTATTAAGATTATCAATTCAATAATGTATGTTTAGAGTGAAGTAATTCCAATAAAACAAGCTCATTTATGACTATTCACACTCCCTCTCACCATGGGTTGCAAAAATGATATTTATGTTGCAAAATTGATGTCGCAGCTGCTATTAGACAAAATTCTTATTCAAATTTTTAATTTTTCCTCGAAAATATTTTCAGAACTTCCATAACTAATTCTAGAAAAATCGAACTCAATGTAAATACTGAATTTGGTAAATTAAATTTCATAACTATAGTAATAGAATGTTGTAACAAAATAAAATACGAAAACACCTTAAAAATTAACTTCAAAATTTGTTTTAAAAATTATTTAGACCTAATTAAAATAAATATTTATATAATGGTACAGACAAATGAAACAATAGTCGTATATATGAGTTGGTAAAGCATTTTCGTTTCCATAGCTGAAATAAAAACTGGCTTTTTGACAAATGACTTCAAATTTCTGGATTAACTGATTACAATTCAGTAATTATACAATAAAAGTAACTCATAATACTCATAATAAACATTGAAAAAGATGTTTTAAAACAAACAATAATTATTTATTTTTCCATAAATTTCAGGTATTAATAAAACTCCTTAAATATTGAGCTATAATTTTTTATGTTTATTGATTATTTATGAAATATCATAAACATTTGAAAACCAGATGCTACTCCGTTAAAATATTTTCAAATTAATTAAACTCGGATAAAAAAAATTATCTCCTTAATATTAAATACTTTCCAAATTTACAAAAACATGAAGAAAAGCAATACACGTCTCTTCAAAATATTTAACCATAAAAGACATTCTGCTTTTAAAATTATACTCCCTGAGAAAAAAATTGTCGTTAAAATGCATTTATTTTTTCCCTAAATCTAGGTATTCATTTGACTGTTGCATATTAGCTTTCCCAATCGGGGAGGGTGTTTTGTTTTATGACAGTCATTATGAAAAGAAGTAAAATGAAAACAAGAATCATTCAAAAGATAAATTAAAGCCGACAACTGGTGATACACGTACTTAGGCTTAAAAGATACTTTTATGATGTGAAACTACTTAGAATACCAGTTCTGTCTTTATAGCTTAACTCTCAACAAATATTTTCTCTTGCTTAGTGACTCAAGCAATTATCTTCTATATCTTTGTTCTTCTATTTATGTTTATTAGGCTGAATAAGTTACTCACATACATCTAAGGCTCACGTTTTTCAAACTTACTCAATGAACATAAATTAGAAATACAGCTAAGGAAAAGATGTTCGAAAAATAAATGATTCATAAACATAAAATATGCATTTTTGGAAAGTAAAACAGAATTATTTATACGTTTTCTCTACCTATTATAATTTTATTTCTTCGTTTTTATAGAAATATATACAGTTTCAACGCTTGATATAACGAATTTCTGCTGGATATTATAACGTGAGATCACTAAGTAATAAGTACACAGAACTGTAGCAAAAGATTTATTAATAATTTATAAATTCTAGTCAAATCATTTACTTACAATTCATGAATAGTTTAACAGAAACATAGTTCCACTTCGTTCAGAAATTTTAATTCCTATTCTAAGCATATGGCGTTATGCTGGTTACAAGCCAGGTATTTTCGCTAAATTAGATTTCTTAAAAATAGAAAATTAAATAAAAAAGAATATAAGTTTTACTCAAAAATAAATCACCCTTTGCACAAAAAGAATGAGTACGCAGTTTTTAAATAAAATATAAATATGATTGATGAATTTCTCAAATCCTTTTGTAAAGAAATATACAAAGGTAATAAATGCATACTCGAATTACACATGACGATGCTATATGAGCAATTCTACAAATAAACGCCAATTAGGCGGCCAACAATAAAAAAAAAATTTTTTTTGGTCGCCTAATTGGCGTTTATTTGTAGAATTGCTCATATACTTCAAATTAGCCTAGCACACTGCAATTGCTAAGTTGCTTACTACATATTTGCTTACTACATATACATTATATTTCAATAAATGATATTTTATGTGAGCATGGATATCAAATTGTAAAATATTTTTTTTAATTATTCTAAGTACAGTTTTGAACTATTTATAAACTGATAATTATGCAATTTACATATTTACAAGAACTCTGAACTCTCGTAGCTGATGAAATCTGAAAAATTTGGAGAATTTTAGAATCAAAAATAAGTTTTTTTTCAATGCAAAATGATTATTTCTTGTTTTCATGACACTTATCTTATTTCTTACAATAAAAAAAGGCACTTATCAACTGTTAACAACTTTTAGACACATATTAAACTTCATATTCTACATAAGATATTCATTTCTATGCAGTTATATAATTATTGTTATTGCATCCTAGTATATTCTGGTCAAAAGCGATTACATTGATTGTATTATCTGTACCCTCCAGACTAAACTATATCGAAATACCCACGGGAAAGTGCTACTTTCCCCTGCGGTGACTAAGTCGGCTTTTCACCGGTTCTTCACTTGCCTGCCGCCGGCAATATTACTTTTCATTTGAAGAACTTTTTCCCCTCAACAAAGTGGGTTATTCCCCATTTCTTTTGTACCAAATGCAGACAATATTATTCTTAAGGTATTTATGTATGTAATCCATTTTACTACGAACGAATGTTCGAAGATGGGGAAAAAATCGTGTCGAGTGGAAAAGAATTTATCTTCTGTTCGTAGTGATTACTTTGACTTACAGGAAACTATTTTTTTCTTTTTCAAGTAAGCTTGGAGAATGAATTAGCCAATCTATGTTAATGCGACATTCATAGTCTTAAAATACATTTTTCAAATCACAATAAAAAAAAAGCATTTGACAAAGTTTTTTTTTTAATATTTAGTCAATTGTTTCTTTCATTTTTATTATTATTATTATTTGTTCTTCTTTATTACTTATTATTTCAATGGATCAGGAATTAAATCATACAAAATGTAGTCATTTACATTTATTTATTTTAGGTTTTGTACACTTTTCAAAAATAAATTATTACAAATTATATTTTAAATCTTTGAATGTATGAATGAATGTGAAACGCTATTCAATGAATAACTTCTCGCTGCCTGGGAGAGAAATTATTTTTTAAAGGAATTGTCAGTTTATTATTTAATCAAAGAGTGTACATATCCGAAAAAAAAATGTTATTCGCTTTCTTAAAGCGTTCTACTTTATGGGAATGGTTTCAATAGAGTATCATTTTATTTTATTTTGATTATTTGCTTTAACACCGTTATTTAGAGACTACCTAAAATATTTCCGTTTACTCAAATTATCTAAGTGCAATTAATATACTCAAGCAAATAAAATTTTTGATTGATTTGTTTCTATAATTTCAGGAATAAAAGCAATAGATTAAAAATATAACTTTACAATCTAACAGAACTCAGATTAATGTATTTAATAAAGTATATATGTGAAAAAAAAAGACATTTCTAGTTAAAAATATAACCCCTGTGTTTAAACCAGATTTTACCGTATTTAAACCATTAATTTTGTAATTTTCCGTTTCTTATGATAACGGCTTACCCGAAATTCTGGTTTTCAAAATAATAGTTATTGTTAACGCATATTTAGTAATAATCTAGAAACTGAAAAGTATATTTTACCAAATCAATGCATTTTATGCCATGTACAGCAAATAATTGAAACATCTTAACTATTTTAAGTATTTATTTATTGTTATGTATGCATATGACAATAAATATATGCATCCAGGGTTTTAGTGAGTCCTACGTATCCATTTTAGGATATCTGAAGAGCCTGATGCGTAACATTCCGATTTATTTCAGCTTTGTCGAGGTACGTGTATATTAAAAAAATATGTATTTGTATAGTTGAAAGCTTAAAGCTCACATAGAAATGCAAACAGACTTAAAAAAGTTCAAAAGTGTTTAGTGAATAAAATAGAGGTTATCAACCTTAACACTTTTGTATTATCTCAAATTATACTAGTACTACTAAAATTATTAACACTATTAATGCAATCACTAAATTTTACCTCTTTTATTACGAAACAGGATTATAATAAAACCATACTTTATTGTTAATTTTACCAATAGTCATTATCTAACTGCTAAGATAAAAATTTTCCTTACTTTTTAGTGCTCTAATAGTACCAAAAAACATATCTACTTTTAACATATTCTGATAGTTTTGACAATACTTTTTATCAGAGAAGAAATAGTAATGTACAATTTTCAACTTTGAATTTTTGTTCAATCAAACAGGATATTGATATTTCTTTGAATATTGAAGTATCACGCAATAGTTTTGTAAGCTGAAATAATTACAGGTAATATCGCTTATTTGGAAGAATCAGATTGGGTTAGCAAATAGGTTCCCGTCGTTTTATTTTTTAATATTTAGTGGGTTAGAGCATTCCATTTTCTCTGTCGCTTGACGAGAATTTTCTTGCAAAAGTTAGAGTAATCTCTCTCGAAGTTACCTGATCTGCCAGAACGAGATACGATAAAAGTTTTCATTTATAATCTTAGCATACCAATCACAAGTGATTATTTCAACTATGGCCCCCTTTTCCTTATACAACACAAATGACACGAGCAGCATTTTCGGCCCTAGAAATGTTTCTCCACTTCATGATCCATTTTTATGATTTGAAAATTAACATAAATTAGCTCGAATAAGAAAAATAAAAAAAAACATAGATTCCTATAAACTGAACATACTTCTTTGAATCATAAAAACAATTATTTCCATCCCAAATACATTAAATTAAAGGTACCTTGTTTTGTTTTTCATTTAAAAGCATGAAAAATATGGTATTTTACTGCAATATTCTTTCAAAACTGCTTCTATTTATTTCAATTTCAGTCGTACAAGAGGTAATTTCGTGAAAAGGAAAATTTTTAATCTAAGATTGATCAGTACGTTTGGTTAATGTTGGGTGAGTGACAAAAACAAAGGAAATTGATTCTTTTGATCAATTGCAGATGACCAAATTCTGATGAATATGCTAAATTATATAATGAAAGTTATGTCTCTTTGCTTGAATAAAAGGTTATAGTCATTCAAAAAATATTACTTTGCGTATTCTTAGAAAAATTGAACAACGCAAAACGTTGGAGGTATTGAAATTAATTATTGGTAATGTATATACAAAAATATTATCATTAAAATATTTAACGCACAAAAATAATTTCAAAATTGGAAATTCTTTTTTGTTGGTACTTTTCATAAAAGGAGGAATTAAATATTATTTGAGATATTTACATTTTTTACAGCTAATGTTGAAATACTTGACTGTTAAAAGTAAAGTTCAACGTTTCACCAAATAATTGGTGCCAATTTAGCTGCAACCTATATAATAAGAAACTTCGTGCAAAGTTCTACCAGTGTCGTGGAGCTGTAAGAAATACCGTTGTTGTAGTTAAGCGTTGACTAAATCCAAGATTTTTCTTCATACCCATTTTTCAGTGAAACGTAGAACCAGGTGCAAGATTTAACTGTTAACAAAATTTTAGGTTAAAGATTGAACTAAGCATTTTTATGTTGGCTCCAACATTTGAAATAGCGGCAAACTCGTGCCGTCAATTAAAATTCTACTGAAAAGAACTCTATATGATAATTTTATATAATAAATAATATATTATATATCAAATTAACTTTATAATTAACTTTACAGTGAAATACAATTAAATATTTAAACTTTAGGTATAAAATATATGCATTTTAATGCTTGCTTATATTAGGCAGTGCATTCCAAAATATAGGAAAGAAAGCATAACATTTTTCACAATAAATACTAATTTACCTTTAATCTGTAATTTAAACTGACAGTAAAAATGAAAATTACTAAAACATGCATAAAAACACAACATGTATGTTATTTATTAACTTTTGACATAGCTATATGAAATGCCGAATTAAGGAAACCGAAGTTTTATTTTAATTGAAAATACAATAATGGCTAGAAGTGTTAAGAAATCACAGTATTTTTAAAATCGGAAGAGCTATTTTACACTTTACAATAATCATCTTTAACATTTTAATGACAAATCTGTTTTGCAGACGTTTTTAAAGCAACTCACTTTAAAATAAGTATCTAAGGGAAGTAAAAAAAAGCGAATCGACTAAAAAAAATCAAACAAGATAAACAACCATTCCAAAAGTATGTGCACTATCAGAAATTTCGTACTAAAAACTAGAAATATTATATGGTAGAAGCAATAATTAAAAACTTACTTACCTAACAAAGTACAAAAATTGAATTCAACTCTCACGTTCCTCTGCTTTGATAGATGCGTCGCTCGTTGAACTTGACCGCCATTAACTCGAAATCGCAAAAGTTACAGTTACATCAGGTTAAACCACGGCTGAGGTGAAATCACTGCAAGCTTACTGCGAGTCCTTTTTTCAATTGAGCGAAAATCTTCGTGAAATCGCTATGACACTCTTTGCTGGTCATAGTTTTCACGAGTTTTTTGGCAAAATGTTTATCTATTTTTTAACAGTGTTGAAAATTCTTTTTTACTACAGAAATAGCTATTTATTTGAAGAAATCAATAATTAGTATTTAAAACCATATTTCAAAAAAATTATTCAAAATCTTAAAAAATTTCTTTATAAAAGAGTTATTAATAAACATATAATTGAATATTTACTCTATATGACAGTAAATTATGTTAAGGAAAGTCATCAAATATTAAAATGCCTCGTGTATGATTTAGTTGGGACACAGATGTTTTTAAGAGCTTGTTTCAAATAACAAATTGTGAATTCTATGTCATTACGATCTAATTGTCAGTAGATTTATTTTATGACTTCTTGTCATGCAATCGAAATCTAAAAATATTTGTTTCATTTAAGGAAAACAATAATAATTTTACGTAATGGATGTTTCTCATGCCAAATAAGCATACGAATAATGATACGTCACCAAAAGGTGTCTAAGATGTAATAAATATAATGTCTGTAACGTTATTACACTATTACTAGCATCGTTTAAATTTTCTTATTAAGTTGTACTTGCAGAATTCATACAGTTGCATATTTTGTTAGATTTCAGGAATTCTTTATTTGATTTTGAAATAACAGCTCAATAAATATTAATAAATTATGTTTCCTCTGAAATAAAATTTAATTTTCTTTATTTAACAGAAAAAGCTTTTATTCAAAATCCATGCACTTTTTTACTGCTGTAATTAATATGCCAGAGATAATACAACTGGCCTTTATTCTGAAAAGTTTGGTGCTGTTTTGGAAATGAGGAAACAATTGTATCAACAATAAAATATATTAATGCATTTGCACGGCGACATGATGGCCGCATCCGCGTTTGGCAACATCGTGGATAACGCTCGTTGGCAGCTTGCATTCGACTTCGTCATACTGGTCCATCACCTGGAATAATAGCATGGGGTGCCATTGGATACACGTCTCGATCACCTTTATTCACATTGCCGGCACTTTGAACAGCAGCTGTTACATTTCTGATGTGCTAGGGCCAGCTGCTCTGCCTCATCTTCGAGGCCTCCATAGCGCTACGTCTCAGCAGGGCATTCCTGGCCTTCGTTGACACAGAATATGTTCGTCTGTTGCCCTGGCCAGCACGTTCTCCTGATGTCTCACCAATTGAAAACATCTGGTCAATGGTTGCCGAGCGACTGGCACGCCACCACTCGTAAGTCACTAGGGTCGATGAATTGTGGCATAATGATGAAGCTGCATGGAATGCGTTACCCGTTCATGCTATCCAATCTCTGTTCGACTCGATTCACAGGGAAATAACTGCTATTATCGCTGCCAAGGGAGGCTGCTCTGAGTACTGATTCCTTAGGATCTATTCATCGAAATATCCTGAAAATTTAATCACTTGGTCTTCCGACTATAATGTATGCTGCCAATATGTATATGTATATATATATATATATATATATATATATATATATATATATATATATATATATATATATATATATATATATAATATTTTTTAATCAGTGAAATAATTATTATTTTCTGAATGTCAAGATAAAAACTAATATTTTACCTTATCTGAAAAATATAATTAAAAGCTCAATTCTACGAAAAAACATGGAAACTGCATTTGGAATATAAGAGTAATTTAATTTCACTTACGTGATAAAATTTCTAAAAAATGCATCCGAAAGATTCAGAAAATGAGAACCAAAAAATGGCATTCATTACTTTATTCTCCATTATGAAAAGAAAACATTTTTCCTTTTGATGGGATAATAGGAGCCATATTCCGCATTTCATAACTCCCATAGTGAGAGGTTTATTTTTATTAATCTTGCTGTTACGAATCCCAAATACTTCTTGCTCCCAGAAATTTCCCCATATTTCCTCGCAATAAAAAGGGAAATCATAACCATGTCCACTGCTTCTTGGCGTTGTTTAACTATCGCAAAAACCACCTACTTTCCCCTCTACCACGTTTTATGACACATAAACTGGGTGATTTACACACTGAATTCTCTCTTTTTTGGTACAAAAGTGACCTCCCGCTACTAAATATATATCTATATAAATATGCCTATATATTTATAGTGATGTACGTACTTATAATGAAAGTGCTCTTTTCGGCGGATGAACTCCACACTTATAATTTGTTTAAGAAATATAATAACCTTACTTTAGTGCGTATAAATGAATTTCAATGCAAACATTTCAAAAATATCACACTGCTTATTCTACTATATTCCTGAAAAACCCTTTATCTTCCTGATATTATGAATTAATTATTGGATGATCCTTTACAATTTTCTTATTCATAAAGTTTTGAATTTACTTAAATATTTCTGAGTATCTTTTAGGTCAATATTGATGAGGCATTTATCACCAGAAGTTTATTTTCTTCTAGATACTGATTTTTAGATAATCTTTTAAAATACAAATTTTATTCTAGTTAAAATTTTCGTTCTAATAGATGAACTTTCAGAGTGATTTTTGAGTATCACGAGTGTTACATTTAACGGTATAATTGCAGTGTTTATTTTTGAAAACATACTAAGAAAGAAATTCAGTTGCATTTTAATAGAAATTTAGTAACGTTACATTCTAAGTCCATTCGCTTTTTATCACTACATCGTTCAAAATGAAAACAATTAGTAAAAGTAAATTATTAGGTTCTTAAACGCCTATTTATAATTATAATACAGTTATTTTAATACAGTTACAATATTTTTGTAAAAGCTTGATTGAAATCAACAAAGGAAACACTCCTGAAAATGGTAATTACGAATGAAGTGGTCTTGATAAGTTGAGTGAAAACCATTTTAGCCTATACTATACGGATATTTTATTTAAATTAATCAGTTTTATAAGTTTTAAATGTAATTCTTGAACATCCTATGTAAGGATATAGCAGGACTAAAGCAATGTTTCAATTTTTTTAAATTTACCATGAAATTGTTAGGCAACTGTTATATTCTACTTGTTTCTTTGCTAGCTAACTATTGTTAGAAATAACTAAAAATGTGAGCTAGTTGTCTAAATTGTACTTCGTGTGTAGCCCCCTTTATTACACCGCAGTGCTTTAGAAGATCAACTTTAACTACTCAACAGCTTCAAGTGATTTTAATTGTTCCAATTTGTCAAAAAGTGGCTGAGAACTATTGCTGGATTAACTTTCACCTATGCCAAACTTTTCATCGCATGCGTGAGGCTATAAAAAGACTCCACTTAAAAGAACTCTGTCTGAAAACATTATGGTGCGTCAATCTTTTAAATAAACTTCGTTTTAACAGCAGGAAAACTCAATCTAAACGAAAGTATTCCAGAAAATAAAATTCAATGCTATTTAATATATTCATAGATAGATTTAATAATTAAAAGTGATGAAAATCATGATTAGTCAAATAATGATATGGGGAGTGAGTAATTATCCACCATGTCAACCGTCATCTATGAAAAGGTACTCCTCCATAGAATCGAGTTAACATGTCTAATATAATAGTGAAATGGAATTATATTTTTGTAGTGGTAGATGTACTGCAAATTGCCCAGTTATTATTGGTTAGTAATGTGCTTTCATATTCATTGAACAATCTTTCTACTAAGTTAATATTAATATTAATTCGAAATATTAATTCGAATAATATTCATAAATATTAATTCGAAACAATAATATAAGTAGTTGGATAAAGGTATTTTAGTATTGAAATATTTCTAACATATCAAGTATAAAAATTAAATTGCAGATAAAAATTTAAAGGTGAAAAGTAGTATAATTTAGGCAACCTCTCTATATATCATAAGAATAAATTACTCATTTTTAATTTGTTATTTAGTACCCAATATCATTGTAATTATTCCCCGATTACTATCTCAAATTGCTTAATTTAACTAATATTAATCAATTTGTACCCCTTAATTATACAATATCAGAATGGACGTTTAAGAAAGTAGCATCGAAAACCGTTTGGATCATTCCTCAGGATTTACTTTCATATATAAAGCTCTGAATTACATTCACACTCTCAGATAATATTCTGGTAAAGGAAACATTTCTAAAGAATTTGACAATGATGCAAAAAAAAGGAACAATTCCCCATCAGAATATTCTTAGAAACAAAAACCATATTTTTAAGAAAGAAAACGTCAAAATTAACAATTCTAAATTTATTTTATTTCGCGAGATAGAACCGTAAAAGAACATAAATTACGTGTAATTATGGGGTTAGCATGAAAACATTTAATGTTGCACTATCAGCATCTATAAAAGACTGTTTCTTTTTTCAAAACTTAATCGGCAAAAAAATGGACGAGATAAAATTCAACTATGCTTTGGATCAACTTTAGTTAACTTTTGCAAATAAACTGATAGCTATTCTAACAAAAATCATGAAATAGAAAGACATCATAATTTGAGACTTATGATATTTTAAATTCTTTAATAATTTTTTCTGACAAATTCAGACCTATAAAAATATGCAATCAATATTTTTTTAAAAGCAGTAAGATTTTTCAATTTTTAAAGTTTTTGATGTGTACTTCTGTTTTTCCATAATTTATATAGACGGCTTTTTCAGCTTTATCCAAAGAGGTTTTCTAACATTTAAAGCAAGTTTTTAAAAAATTAAGCACATGTAAAGTACTAAATAATATATCCAAACTTATAGACTACATTCTTTTATTCCTTACGTTTTTGAGAAATATTACCAAAAATTCAGAAACTTAACAAGCGCAAATCTAAAAAAGTGCATTTTTTAAACTTTTTTTTTAGATCTAGTATCGTTAAATTTTGTTCAAAACACAAAAGCTTGAGATTTATTCTTAAATTCAAAAATTCTTCAATATTCAAAAATTTATTCATAAGTCCGAGAGGGAATACGAACATTTCTGTGTAATGCAACTGTAATTAAAATAAATTTGCTGGACATATTTTATTATCTTTTAAAAAAAAAAAAACAATAATAATAGCATGTTAAAATCTCATTCTGTGTTCTCCAAAAGAGAATTACTATTTAGGTTGAAAAAAGAGTGAAATATTTTACAGTCATTTAAAAAAAGTTAATAGAAACATAATTTCAAGGAGCTTTGAAGGCATAGTATATATCTCATCATTAAAAGCGTTTTGCTTAACTTTAAAAGATAGTTTTTAAAGTTAGAAATAATTTACCGACAAGCAATTACAAAGATAATTTGCTCATCAACAATTCCACATCAATTTACTATGAATCGAACATCATTTTAAGGTGTTTATTTTGGTTTAGATTAGGCATGTTTTGTTAAGAATTACTACTTAAACAACCTTGTATATTTCTTTTGAAATAAGGAATTAAATTATGACGACTCGATTTACAACCCTAAACAATTTTAGCAGAACATTTAAATATTATAGAATTTAGCTTTAAATACAATTTTTAAAAATAGCAAAGCAATTCTAGAACTGTTGATCACGTGGGTGGAACAAATATGGATGCACTTCGTCTGTAACAATGGGGAACAAATTTTGTTGCGTATATACAAGTACTTGAACTTTGTCTAGTTGAGTATAAGGTAGTTACAAAGGTTTTTTAAAATTACATTTTTAGACAATTTTTGACGTAATGTATAGGTTTGAAAACGCTACATGTAACAGGGGGTCGTATAAATATATTGCGACTAATTTTTAGGAAAGTTAGGGCACATCATCAGTCTTAAAATTTCATAGGACATTAAAACTCATGCCAGAAATGTCGTTATTCGCAGCTAGGGGCGATTCACTATTACAACCTGTTCAGATGCACATGTAGAAACAGCTTATAATAAAGAAGCGCCCCTAGCGACTGACGTCGATAATTTCGGGTATGGGTTCCTAAGCCCTTTTAATACTGTAATGTGCCCTAACTATGCAAGAAAATTGTCGAAGCATTTGTGTTACTTTATGTTATATTTAACGTTTTAAAACATGTACTTTTCGATACAAAATAAACACAAAGTTCCATTTAAATATCCCAGCTAACTAAAGAGAAATCGATTGCAGATTTGAAAGCAGCGGCGTGAAAATATTCAAGATTAGTTAAAATAAAAAATAAAAATAAGAAAAATTCGTTCCCCTTATAATTTTCGAGACTTATATTATTCAAACTTTTAATCTGATTTATGTTTCATTTCTAACCTATGTTTTATCTTTATGCAACCTTCTCATTTTATTTACTTATTTTTTTTTTCTCTTTTTGTAGTCCTCAATCGGTGTATAACTCTTCATTTTTACACCGGTTTTAAAAATTTTCATAAAACTAATGTATATTATTTCTCATACCGTTTATTTTAAAATGAATACATTTTATCATCATCATCAGCATTGGCACGACAGCCCTTTGTTAGCCCAATCTGCCATTCTCCCAGCAATTCATTTCCCGTTCTTTAATTTTAGGATGACAAAATCCTCATCCACTCAGTCTTTTCATCTCTTTTTGGGCCTTCCTCTTGGCCTTTTGTTGGAGGGGGTTGCATTAATGACTCTTAATGCTGTTCGTTCGTGGCTCATTCTCACTACATGCCCGGCCCATCTTATTCTTTATGTCTATACAAAATTGATACAAGTCTAAAATGAAAGTTAACACAAGTTGTTATAATTTTTTACTGAAAATTGCAATTTAAAATAATCTTTTAAATATGAAAAAAAACTCAATACTTTAGAAATATACATTTTTCGATGCTATAAAATCATATAACAATAATCCAGGTGTTGTTTTTAAAACAAAATTAAAATTTTAAAAAAATCTCTAAAAAATATGTTCAATTATGGAAAGAATATGAACCTTTTAAAAATGCAACTTGCATTTATTTTGAAACATTACACTTTGAAAATAGCATTAATAAGATGCTACAGAAAAAATACATCTAAAAAATAATCTATATACTGTTATTTAAAAAATTTCTGAATAAAAAAGTGCTGCTGCTTGTCTGGATAATTGAGGTCTAAATCCTGCACTTAAAGTAATAAGTAAAACAATTGTTTTTATCATAACTTCCGTGATGGCTACTATTATTTAAAAGTACAACAAACTAGGAAATAAATATATAAGTACTTTCCTTCCATGGCGTCATTTGAATTTTTAAATATTTTTCACCTTATTCAGAAAAGAGTAAACTTCACCAAAATTAGTTCATTCTATTTATTAATTAGTTTTTATTTCTATTGGTTATGGAGTTTCTTATAATTACTTTATTAATATATTCTTTGTTTTAATGACTTTTCTATTAGAATAACATATTTATTTTTTAACTATGTTTTAGCTGAGGAAAAGGGAGATTAAAATTTATTTTTTTTTAAAAATTGAATGTATTTTAGCCAAACAAACTAGTGGAAGGAAATTTAATTTTTTTAATTTATTTTTTAAAATTGTTATCTTAAAAGTAAAGAAAAATACATTCAAAACGTTCATAAGATGTTCGCTTTTAGAATTACAACATTTCTATTATGAAAAACAGTTATATAAAATAAAAATAATACTTTAAAAATACGTTTTTTATACACCATGTTTATGTGATAAAGGTGAATACTGTCTGATTCTAAATATAATTTTAAATTAAATAATAAATCTCTCATATAGAAATGAACTTTTTTAAAGAAATGTTAACAATAGTTTTCCGAGCTGTGAGTGTGTTTTAATGACACTTAAATGTAAATTTAAATGTTTAATGAGTGATACGCGTAAATTTTTATTAAACTAAAAATTATTAATCATTAGATATATTCTAGTAAAAATTTTTTAAATAATATAAAAACAGTGCTTGAACGAAAGAAATATCAATTCTGTTTCCTTCAGGTATGTATGTATATATATATATATATATATATATATATATATATATATATATATATATATATATATATATATATATGGGTATATATATATATATATATATGTATATATATGTATATATATATATATATATATGGGTATATATATATATATATATGGGTATATATATATATATATATGTATATATATGTATATATATATATATATATATATATATATATATATATATATATATATATATATATATGTATATATATATATATATATATATATATATATATATATATATATATATGTATATATATATATATATATATATATATATATATATATATATATATATATATATATATATATATATGTATATATGTATGTATATATATATATATATATATGTATATATGTATGTATATATATATATATATATATATATATATATATATATATATATATATATATATATATATATATATATATGTATATATATATATATATATATATGTATATATATATATATATATATATACATATACATATATATATGTATATATATATATATATATATATATACATATACATATATATATATATATATATATATATATATATATATACATATACATATATATATATATATATATATATATATATATACATATACATATATATATATATATATATATATATATATATATATATATATATATATAAATTAATAATATATATCTTATTAACTTAACTCAACTCTTAACTTAACTCTGCCCTATGATTTCATGAGTCAGTTTTGTTATTCGCTTTAACAAACACCATTTTTCTATTTATTTTAAACTTTCAAATCGAGACTTGTATTTGACTATTCAATTAATAAAAATTTATAACCACTACGATGATACTATAATCTAATAATGTAATCTATTAATGCCATTAGACAATTTCTCAAATTAAATGATGTGAGGCTGGATTTGAAAGGCCTTATTTTCATTAAATAAAAATAAATTGAATTGTGTTATATGTTTAAGTACTTTAATTACAAATATGTTTATAGATCAGATAGATTTTAGGGTGACATTTATTATGCTATGGGTGAAAAAATCTTCAAATTCAAATGTATTACCAATGTATAAGTCAACTGCAAACTATCAAGGCAGTTTAGGGACTCAAAAGGTCAACTCATTCATGAGATAATACAGAAATAATTATTTTGACATGGTGTGTTACATTAATTTATATGAAGGATTATATGTTGCTCTTTTTAATCTGATGATCATCATGATGAAATGCTTATTATAAATATTTTTCTATAAAACCGACATAAACCAAGTGAATGATTGCTAAAATGTGCTGCTTTTTGTGTTTATTAATGTAACTGTGTAATATACAAAGAACACGAATTGAAAGATTTTACTAGCAAAAAGAATTTATTTCATGTTTTTGAAAATTTAGTTCGAAAAGTTACCTTAAAAAAATATTTAGAGAACATGTTGAAACTGCAAACAAGTTATTTGCTGCGCTTACTTTATTTACCTAATATTACGTTAATTTATGTTTTTTTCCATTAATTTCTACTATAAAACAAAACATTTGTAAAAACAAGATATTCAAGCTTAAATGAATCGTACATTATTTTCATACTACAATAATCATTTTCAATAAATGAAACTTTATTTAAAGAATGTTTTGAAAAAAAAATATAGATAAAATAGTTATCTTCATCTTAAATATTTCAGAATAAAAATTTTCTGCTGGAATTCTGTGTTTTTAAACAGTTAAAATGCTCTTGAGATGAAAAAATACCTCTCTTCATTTTTTATGATTGCTCATAGTGAGCTAGGGCCTAAAAATGACACTAGTTCTTAGAATTCATATATAAATACTACCTTTTTTACAATTTAAATAAAATGATTTTTTTTTATTTACAATGAATTAATATAGAATTAATATAGCTTATTTTCCTTTAAAAGCAACAGATTATATTCAAAAAATATAAAAACTTATCTATGTACTTAACTATGATAGCACATAATAATTCTGTTTTTATAATATTTTTATAATGTGTGCAATGATGTAAAATAATTTGTGTTTGCACATATTTTTTGTATTTCTAGTATTAATAATATATCAAAAAGTATTTACTTAAATATATATTTGATACTTGCAGGATAAATGTTTTTATTTAGTTTCTCTTAGCGGGGGAGCATACTTACTCCCGCATGGAAACTAATGAGCCGAACACCAAATCATACTTAAGGTCAGGAACTCAGCATGCGTTGATTACAAGATGCCGTTTTCATCTTGAACAAACCTACATTCTGTGCCAAATCAGTTCTATCTAAACAGTTTATAAATAATTATTGAAATAAAATTGTTTTTGAAATAAGGAAACTAGATAGATTGTTTTGATTGTTCATAAATTGGAAATATTAGTTTTCAATAATTAATATTTATAAAAATAAATGATCGGAAACATTTATTCTGTGTAATAATTTTTTCCCTTGTGAAATTTCGATTTTTTTGTAAACATAATTTGATATTCTGTTCATTAAATTTTGTACATTTCAAAAACATTTTCTTTGAATTGTAAGTTAAAGAATATATGGTATGGAAGTAAAGAATATAAAGAATATAAAGAATATATATATATATATATATATATATATATATATATATATATATATATATATTCTTTATATTCTTATACTCTTTATTTAGATATATATAATATATATATGAGAAAATGCGTAGTGGAAAAAATAATGCACCATTAAAATTTTCTGGTTGGAATTTCAGAAATGCTACAAAATATACTGTGAAATATATTTTAAAGCATTCAGTTTAAAAAAGATTCTGGTAATTCAGTGCTATTTTTTTTTCTTTTAGACCATCCTCAAAATGCCTACATGCGTATTAATGACGTAATCCCTATTTCTCCATCCTTATTTATTTGATATTCTAAATTTTACATTTACGTTTTCATATCAAATTTGGTGCTTTGCAAATTTTTTTTTCATAAGGACCTGCAGTTTTTTGAAACAATAAAATCATGATTTGTTTTTTGATAAGGAATAATGAGATTTTTTTCCAATTATAGGTTGTATTGTAGATCATTTAACTGGCGTTCGTGTGAATCTTGATGCTCTTCGTGACAAATGAGTTACTTCTCGTGTTTAAACTAACTCACACAACGTTTATTTTTTACAATCATCGTTGAGCCATAAAAGAAAAGACAATTAATAATTTATTTTATGAACAAACATTGCGTACTTGTGGGCTTAATAAAAATTGAAGATAGACATACATTTGGTTCATAGTTAAAAAAAAGCTACTACAAAACACATTACCATCAATTACAATGAAGGACCTTAAATTCAACACAATATTGGTCACTACCAAAGTGGGCTGATTTTTGCAATTTAGTTTCATTCGGTGTTTAAACGAAAGACCGGTGATGATGATGAATTCCTATTCAGAAACATTATTGATAAATTATAAAGTAAGAAATTCAGTTTTTCATCCAGTAGAGAGCGAAAAACAAGTTCTCTAATAAATTAACTTGTTTCAAACATCTAACTTGATATTCCTTGTTACATCGGCTGAATTAATATGAGTCTCATTGAGTTGATTTTTATTCTTTATTTGTTTGTTACGAAAATTTACGTAGAATCTATACATTTTTAATTTACTTTTTATTGATATTAAAGACAGAGAAATTATTTGTAAAATTAATTTAAAAATGAATTAAATTAATTTAAATATACTATTATTTATAGTATATTTAAAAAATTCAAGAAATCAATAAAACTTATAACTGATAAAAACTATTCAAATCTTAAATTATATGGCTTATATTAAAAAGTAAGCCTACAGTTTTAATTACTTAGTTGTTACAGTTAGTTTTAATTACTAAATTCTAAGTTTAAACAAATAATTTCATAACTAACTTAACAAAATTACATATTTCTTAATGACATTGCAGAAAAATCTTTTTTTCTAGATACTAATTTTAAGTTGAAAATAAACAATAAATTTTTTTTATCAATTCATGCGTAGTGTCAGTGATAAAATTATAAAATAAGCAAGAACATAAAAATAATTTCTGTTAAATTCAGAAGTATTTTCTATAAATACGTTATTTTATTATTTATTATTAAGTCATTAATTGTTACTAAATCTGCTCTACTTTTTATAAAAAAACGTTTTTTAAGTAAGTGACATAATAAAATTAATGGTTACACATAAACTAACATTATAATTTTAATTTATTTTCTGGGTATCGTTATATTAAAAATTGTCAAATAATAATTATATAACTTTTCTATTTGTTTTAATATCAAAATTTATTTTTGTTAAAATAAAAAAAATAATATAAATAAAATTTTAGTAAAAGTTTTATTTGCATCATGCTCTATTTAATTTTACTTTCAAATAAACATTGCTTTAATAAAATACAAAAAAATGTTAAGAAGTATAGACTATTGTTTAGATAAATGTTGCTCCAAAAATTTAAAAACAAATGTGTATTACAATTCTAAAGTAAACTGTTTATTACTTTCTACATGTATCGAATAAACAGATAACTATGTATCCATTGTTTTGTAAATATTTGTAGATATGCTATTCTACCTTTTATATCAGTGTGATATCAACACAATAGTTGTATAGAATATTTATTAAATCATCAATTTGTGAATGTTATCAAAGGATCAACTCTTTTTTGATAAAAGACTCCCTTCTAGTGCATTGAATAAGATGTTTAATTGAATCATGTTTACGTTGAAGATGATTACGAAATTATGTTTCAACTTAGAACAATATTAAGATTGCAACAAAATAAGACTATATTATCGTTCAAAATGCCCCTGAGTTACGTAATTTGGTTACATTTTTAAGTTTATTGATCCTTTTTTTTGGGGGGAGGGGCTTATAATTAAATTTTTTGAAGCATTTTTTCCAAGTTAAACGAGTAGCTTAGAGAAAAGACTTGTAAAGTGGTTACATTTTCATTTATTTAAGAAAAGACTGAAATAAAAAGTAGAATAGAAAAGCAGCGGAATAGAATATATTATTTGTTAGTGAAAGAGAAAGTCAGCAATAAATTGAAAAATCGTAATTTTCTTATAAGGTTTAAACAGTCACCCTTAAATAACACGTTAAAGAAAACGTGTTTTACAAATTCAGAAAATTTTCATTTAATCACAATGCCTTGATAGTATTTTCATATAAATTGTCTTTGAAGAAAAAAAAAATAATTATAGGAAATATTTTCAGACAAGAGTCTGTTTTATTGAAAAAATATCTATTCATTCTTTGATCTTTAGTCTAAATATATTCAAGAATAATCATTAAAATTAACAAGATTAGTAACAAAAAAAGCGCCAACTCTTTTACTCATTAAAGCTGTCAAATCTAAAACAATTTATAATTTAATTATGTGGCTAGAAGTTTTTTTTTATTTTTTATTAAAAGCATCTCTTATATATTATAATTATAAGCCACTCAGACATGATTATAAAAAATAATTATAACGAACTAACAGTTGTAATGTTATCTACTTTTTTTGAAAGTTTTGATTTTTCTTTTTCACAAACATTCGATGGTGTAATCATCGATACTCATTACATTATTTCAATATATTTTTAGTTCTTAAAGATAAGTGTAGTTTTTTTTCCTTTGTAAAATGACAATAATAACAAAAGCAATACTATAAATAAACCAAACCAAACTGATAACATTGCAAATAAATGATGGTGCCCTGCAAAATGCGATTTTATGTCTAATAAAGTGTTGCATGTTCTCAATAAAAGGCACAAAACTGCTTGCTTTTAATGGTTCACATAACTATACTAAATGTAATTTTTTTTTCCTAAACTGTTCACTGCCCAAAGTTAAAAAGCAAACTGCGGATTTCAACAAATGTCGTATCCCAGAAGGTTATTGAAAATATTTCTCTATACTTAGAAGATATCTATTAAGTTGATTCGAGTAATACATATACTAACTTCTTTTTTACTTTATTAAATTGTATTTCAGTTTTTAGAAAAGATTTTCAATGAGAGAAGGATTACAATTATTAAAATATAAAGTACTGCAGAATAATTTTCATATTTATCGTCAAGGTTTAATAAAAAAAAAACATTAAATACTAGTAAATACTGTGTAAACTAGTAAATACTTTACATAGTTTTACTAGTTTATACCTACTTTAATTTAAATAAAAAATATTCTATTTTTCATTGTATTCACTTTTTAGTAGGTATTTAAGAAATTTTATATCATTCAGGATTTAAAGTCAAAAATCATTGTGCGGTAAACCTAATCTTATTCTAAAGATATTTCTCAAAAATTTCCTTATTTTTAATTTCTTGCAAATTAAATTTCAATAGTTAATTTCTTCTAGCTCTCCGAAAATAACATTGGGAAAAGCTATCTAGATCAAAAATAAATAAATAAATAAAAAAGACTCGTTTTCTCAAACTGTACTTAAATTTTAGAACTTAAGAAGAATATTGTTTTGTTTTTTTCAATTTTATTAAAAAGCATTCTTTTCCAAAATATTTAAAAACAAAATTACTTTTTTTTTTTAGAAAAAACGGAAAAGTTCTTGAAAAACGTTCCTTGCTTCCATTTTTTTATTCTTCTCGATAATCTTTGTGGACGGTTATAATAAAGCTTCGGATAGAATATAAGTCAAAGAAAATTATTTTTCTCATCTTTGTTGTAAGAATGCGGCGAAACTACTCTACATGTTTCTTGAGGTATCTCCCAGTGTACATAGCATGAATATTTGAGGTGCGTCTTCCCGAAACGCAAGGAATGATATATTGATTGCTGTTAGCGGTTTATCTGATAACACGCCACTGCTTTTCTGCATGTTATAGTGAAGAGGGATTTCCCCCTCCCGGCAGTTGAAAGCACCATCGACAGCTATTGCGTAACAGAAACTCATCCACAACACCCCCTTCTTTTCTTTCTGCAGTCAATCAGGAAATCTCTGACTCTCAACTGTAGGTCATTGTTATACTCCCAATTTCAATAGATTCAGATTTTAGCAATTTTCAGGACACTCTTCATAAAGATATACCGTTTATATTTATTGCAAAAGGGTTTAGTTTATATGGAGTTGAATGAAATTGATTTATACCTAAAACAAATACATGAAGATGTATTATTTCAAATACATATCACTTGAATCGTTAATATTTTTGTTTTTCCTTAACTTATATTGTGTTATAAGTAGGACTAGTATCTATCTATCTATCTATCTATCTATCTAATCTATCTAATCTATCTAATCTATCTAATCTATCTAATCTATCTATCGATATATATTATAATACAATTTAAAATACATAATGCGACATACATAATGCGACTTGATTAAAATTTCGGAAGTAAAAGAAAATAAAGTATATTCAGTTCTAAATCACAACAGCGCCAAGCTGCATAAATGCAAGGCGCTGCTTTATGGTTTTTTGCTTATGACTTTACATTTTTGAAGCAGTTGGAGGTATGGTTTTTTCGGTATTTTACCACCAACCACAGAAACTTCTCCCGCATTGACGACATGGTAATACTTCCCCCAGAAGACACTGCCATGTTGCTCATTGCTTCCTCTTCCTTTTTTGTCTTTTTTGCTTTTTCGTTTGCTAATATTTTTTTTCTTTTGTGGAGTGTTTATTAGATGCTGTTTGGATCATTAAAGATTTAAGACAAAAATTTTATGATGCTTGGGTGATTATTCCTTCTTTAATGTTATTAATCAGATTTTTTATATATATATATATATATATATATATATATATATATATTTATATATGCATTATGTTGTAATATGATTTATCTTTTGTAATATTCCAGACTAATTGGAATTGTCTCCAGTATTTTCCGGCCAACCTGATATCATTATGCTCATTGCAATCAGCCTAAAAATTCTAAGCGGAAATCATAGGAAGAATTGCTCAATCAGATTGTATATTCTTAGACTAATTGCAATAAGTTTTGAGTTACGCCGTAGCTTTAGATAGTACGGGAATCATATCAGGTTTTATTAATAATTTTTAATTAGTTAAAAGATGAAAGAATCCATCAACATGGCTAGTGATATGTTTACACGTACTGGTGATGTGATTAAGTAATTTAGTCTGATTCTCCAATTATGGAACGGATTTCCAAAGTTTTATTTCTAAAATCGTTTCAGACAAATGTGATAAGATCGGGAAACTGTAAAACAAATTATTATTTAGAAACCAAGGATATAAGTTTTTAGTCAAAAAATCAGTTTGCATGTAAGAAGATTAATTAACTTTGTCCGTTACAATGTCCTAAGAGTTTTTTCATAGTGAAAACGAAATCTAGATATAATAGAAATAATTTCTTATTTTTTTATTTTTCCATTTATTAAAATATAATTTTTTTTTGGTATGTTGCTTGCATTACGAAACAGTTTTAGATAATTATTAATAGTAAGTGAAATGCTGGTTTGCTACTGTGTTATTTTATAATTATAATATTATAATGTAACGTGAAAATTTTTTGCACAAGTAATACTGGTAGCGTTTAGTATATAAAAACATGCTGATTCCCAGAAATTACATTTCTTGCTTTTATGAATGCAAAAAATATATTATATATTTGCTTTTATAAATTATTATGGTGAAAACTTATATATCCTTAGAAAAATGTGTATGAGTTAAAAATAGAAATATATACTCATCTAACAGTATTAGGCTAGCTTTTCAGATTACAGTAATAGCAAAAACCTATGTATTGATCTGCAACATTATGGATAAATCCTAAAATTTATTTCAAACGCTTGCGCTGAAACAATTTTTATTCAAACGTTGCACAATCTGTGTCTAATATTGCAATAGTTACATCACTAGTACATAGTACTTAAAATTAGTTCAGTGAAACTTCATTATTTTGAAATTTAATAACTTAATTAATAACTGAATTAAATTTTTAAAAAAGATTTAAAAAATAAATGCTTTTTTTAAAATAAAAACAATTAATATGCTATTTTAGTAGAATATAATGTACTTCTCATAAGCTTCCATGAAATTTTGAAACAATTCAAATTATTTTTAGTCTGATGACTGTGCTTTTAGGATTATGTTAAACTTTACTTATTTAAGAGTTCCTTAAGCTGATTGCCAACTGATTTATTTAATTTATGGAATAGTGCAAAAAATTTCATTTCTTCTATTATGTATTTCTTATTATTTTATTTAAACTATGCACCATCGAAAGTAGGACGATGTTCTAAACAGGAAAAAAATGTGGGAAATTTTCTAAATTAATCTACAAAAACACAATGTAAAAAAAGGTTGAAAGATCGGTTTAGTAAAGTGATATATATATATATATATATATATATATATATATATATATATATATATATATATATATATATATATATATATATAATTAAATAATTGTTAATTTTGTTGTATATAGCATTTTAATAAAAAAGGATATTTCTTCATTTGAACTTCAAAATGTAAAAAGTTATCGAAAATTTAATCTAGATTTATTTTAAAATTAGCACCTTCTCATATAACCTGTTGTTCATTAGAAGACTTATATTATAAAATAAATGTTTTCTTTGAACAGAAAGATATTACAAAAGAAAAACCCGACGGGATTTAATGGCAATCTCCTTTCTATGATATATTCTCCCGTGACTACTGTATATCTGTAATTTATTGATGTTATCACACATCCTTATTGATTTACAACAACAATAAACGAAAAGTTATCTGATGATAATACGAACACTACGAGCATTAAATGAAACTTTCTTCTGGAACCAAATATTGACAGGCATATTTATTTTGATTTATATATTGTAAACTTTTGGGGTTTTTAAATACAATCCTATTTTCTGAAGCAGCAAAATTCAATTTCAGTTACAAAGGTTAGCAAATAATATTTACCAATAGAGAATTCTTACCTATTGGCGATCTTAGGTTGTATAGTAAATCCTATCAGTGCTACCTCCTCAACAGAAAAGATGAAGAAATTAATAATAAATGTCGCCAAGCTGGGAATTCGATCTATACAGACGCTCGGGAACCGACCAATCTATCTCTTTTTTTTTTTCCTTCCTAGAACGTATCTCACTAGATCAAGATCTAGAAAACGTAATCTTGTTGGATATCACCATCGAACCACGAGAAAGTTCACTCCAAAATGTAACGCAAGTTTGAACTTTTATAAAGTCACTTTAAAAGTAGTAGATTCTTTTTCGCTTACAAGATAATAAAGAAGTTTCCACAAGAAACGAAAATGGGAATTTTGAAAACATTTAAAGAAAATGTGGGCAAAGAAAAAGATTTGAATATTTTTATTAAACGAGATATCAACAAAATTTTACAATTTAAAATTACGACTTATAAGAAACTGTACGTTTATTTTTTTTGTTCTTCTTGGATTTATAATTGTTTTTCTAAACATTTTTAAAATAATATGAACGTTCTTGAAAATAATGACATTTGAATCAAATATAGTAGATGGAATTATTGTATGGCAATGTTTTAAATAAACAAACCTGCTCAGATATTATATAATGAAACCTATTACATCTATTTTTACATTATTTTTTAAAGTAAATCATAAAGTATATCATTCTGATTAACTTTGAACTATTAACTAAAAATTTGACAAAAATCTTTGAACAAATATGAGTATTTAAAAGGAAATTTTTGTCTAACTTTCGTCAAAAGAACAAAAGCGCATTTTTTTATTTTATCAAATAGAAAATTTAAGCCACTTATAGCCAACAATCTAAAATAAATTGCTTTAAAACTACATTAAATAGTAATTATTTAAAATATCAACAAAATACTCCATGTTTCTTTCAATGATAGGAAGACAACATACAAACTGTCTGATTAACTTCTATAAATTGTATACATACATTTTATCTAAAAAGACTGTATGCTATTATTACTGCACTGGTAGAACTTTCATTCTAAAATTAGTGTAAAATATCTGGCAGCACTCTACCCATTTAATTAACCGTAAAGTTTACAGTAAAGAACATTTTTACCTTTGTGATTTTGAAACCTTATAGAACTAGTATGGTTAAAAAAGCATGAATACAAAAACATACAGTTTTTTAAGTATTTACAACTAGCATTGTTTCAAATCCGTAAAAAAAAAGAAGCATAACTGGACATTGGAGCGAGGCTTTTCATAAGATAAAGAAAATTGGATTTAGGTTGTGGTTGAGTTGTGCTTTTTCAAATGAGCCGATAAATCTGTTTTTATAAGTTTATCTGGTTTTTTCATCTATAGTAAGATATGGGAAATATTAGACTTTTTTTGTTTTAAGCAGCTTTATGTTGTTGCCATATATGCGTGAATGAGAGTATCGTATTCTAATAGTTCAGGATCACGAATTGGGAGTGCGGGGCATTGGAAACTCTTTATGTGTTTGCAGTGTCAACGCTGGGACTTGAACCCCCGTTCTGCCGATCATAGGCTTGACATACTACACTGTTAAAATTTACATTCTAAAATTATGGTAAAATAACTGGTAGCTGTCTGTCCATCCAATTAACCGCAAAGTTTACGGTAAAAAACATTTTTTTTTCTTTATGGTTTTGAAACCATTTACAAAATGTATTGTTATAAAACCAAAACTATACGACTTTTTAACCATTTACAACTAGCATTTTTCAAAAACCTTTTTTAAAAAATAATTACTTAACTAGACATAGGTATTGGGCTTTTCGTAAGGTAATGGACATTGAAGAACCTGGAAATTCGTCATGTGTTGTATTGAGTGAAGGAAATATTGTGGTGTCAACACTCGAACTCCAGTTCTGCCGGTCATGAGATGACTATGACTTGTACGCATTTGCAAAGAACTATGTAGCTTCATTAGATCGTTCTAGCTGGTGCGATAAAATTTCAGTTGTTTAACCGTATTAGGTGAAAGCAGTTAATAAACAGTTTTTCTCAAACTTTTGATTTGAGAAAAACTGTTTGATTACCATTTCATGTATGGTAATTTTACTGTTTTGACTAAATATGATAAAATAACCATTCAATAAATTGTTATTTAACCATTTTTTCTGTGAAACTTCTAACAGTGTAGACCACTCGACTGAAAAACGCATCCAGCTGCAGGGAGACTTCATTAGATGGCGTTGATAAAATTCTAATCTTTCAGCCATGCAAGGTGAAGGCAGTCAATGAAAGGTTTTTGTCACAGTTAACATTTTTAATACCATCATATAGATAGTTATTTCACTGTTTTGTTTAAATATGGTAAAATAACAATTTATTACAGTTGTTATTTCAGCATTTTTTTCGAGGAATTTCTAACAGTGTTTTATCCGACATTATTGCTTATTTTTTACTATAAGATATGCCTACACAGCACCTTATTTATTTATGTTTTATTAAGCTTTATTTTAGTTTTAATTATTATTTAAGTTTTATTTATTAATTTTTATTCCAAAACAACTTGAAATAATCATCATTTAGAATTCATAAGTATTGAACACAGTCTGATCCACATTTACGAATATCAAACTACATAATTATTCTCAACTCCCTGAATCTCAAAATAAGATAGTTTAAAGTAGTTACCTAAACAAACATGTTTGAAATTGCTGTAAATCTGGGCTATCAAACGTGTTTGAACGCATTTCAATCAGTCGTTAATTGTGTCAGGGCCAACTCAAGCAGTAAAGTGACCCAAAATCTAACTTCTCGGAAATCTCCGTTTAAGCCTCAGTGTATCCTTTATTACCCAAGCCAATCGATTGCAATCAATAGTCGATTTATGCTCGTGGCCATGGATTAGTTATAAGCGTTCGTTTACAGACGCTAATTATCCTTTTAAAGAACTTGACTCAGTCCCGTTAAATTATTCGATGTCTTTTATTACATTTTATGACACCTTATCGATTCTGGATATCGATGCAGGAAAATGTGTGGAAATATTGCATGGATTAATCTACAATAATTGTAGAGGAAATTCCAATTGATACTCACTGAAAATGAATAGTTCGTCAAAATAGTTTCAATATGTTAAGTGCACAACTCTTTTATCAGTGTGATGAACCTTACTTAAAACAAAATGAAAAATTAGATGGTTACTACATGAACATGTATCAAAACTGAACTAAAAATGATAAGGAATCAATATTAACTGAACTAATAATAATAAAATAAATGTAATAAACTAGTAAAGCAATAAAGAGCTGAAACAACTAATACTATGTTATCGGAGAATGTAGTTGTCCTAATTTTCCTGACAAAAATAATTTTTCGTTATTTGCTAATTAAATAATAATACGTTATCAGGGAATCTAGTTGTCTTAAGTTTCCTGACAAAAATAATTTGTCGTTATTAGTCCTGATTTTTTGTTTTTTGTCCTGGTGTTCCTGATTTTTGTGTTTTGAGTTTTAAATATCGCGTACAATGCGGATAATACAAATACGGATTTTTTAGAAAAAGATTTGATAAACAGCCAGATTTGGATTTTTTATCCAACATCTTATATTTAAATTAATAATAGTGAAAATCGCAAAATCCAATAGTTTCAATTTAAAAGTCTAGAGCTGATTAAAAGCATGGTTCAGGCATTTAGAATTTAAAGCAGGTCCTAGGCCTGTCCTTTCATTGTTTCAGCTTTTTATGGAATTCAATTATTTTATAAATTAAAAACTCTATTAACAATCTTCAATTTTTTATAATGATAAATTTAGGTGTATATGCTTTATTATTTTCAACTAGTTTAGTAAAATATCTTCTATGATGGAATGATGTAGTTTCAAAATTATTGATTTACTTCTTTCATGTGATTTTAAAAAATATCAATTCCAATCAATAATTCAATAGTGTTATAGAATTTTTAAATGTCGAATAGAGGTATCACCCACTAAATTTACTTTTGCACAAAAAAGTTCAGCAGCTTATTCTCTAGTGTTTTCATCTCGAACGCTGCTTGAAAATTATTTAATTGAGGAATCTGGAATACAAACTTAAACTTACTTAAACTGGAATACAAATTTTAACTATGCGTTGTTATGAGAGAATATTAATTAATTATTATCGGTAAGTGTGTTTTCATGTAACAACAGTGCAATAAAAAATTTCCATTGCACTAATATTAAACTATATTGTGAATTGTTCAGTGTTAATAAAATTATACTTAAAATTTCCTGTTTTTCTTTTGTGGTAAAACACTTGCTTTTACTGCTTAAGTTATACTTTTTAGTTATTTGTTTTTTTAAATAGCATGGCATATATATATATATATATATATATATATACAGGGTTATTCATAACTCCCTCCGGGGTTTCGAAGCGTTATAGTAAAAAAAAGAAGACGAATATGAAAAAAAGGAACTTATGAAATTATTCCGAAACTATTCAAGTTTTACTTACATACATTACAGGTGTTCTATGTATGAACCCTTGGTCACACGGCATACATCAATGCGATAGTCCAGTTCCTGCCATACTCTACTCAACATGGTACTGTCTATGTTATTGATAGCACGTGTCATCCTTTCACGCAGGTCAGCTACATCATGCGGCATAGGTGATACAAAAACGTGGTCTTTCACATACCCCCACAAGAAAAAGTCACACGTTGTTAAATCCGGTGACCGTGGAGGCCACTTTAGAAGAGGTACGTCATCTTCTGAAGCTCATCCAATCCATCGATGAGGTAAGTGTGTGTTCAGGTATTCACGCACATCACACAAAAAATTGCAAACTCCAACACACAAAAAGCTTTCTCTTCGCCTGTAAACGCCATTTTTCTTTCCTACAACTGGCTTCAGTGGTACATGTTACTGTCATCTACCGGCAACTGCTTAAATTAAAACTTGAATACTTTCGCAATAATTTCATATGTTCTTTTTTGCCATATTCGTCTTCGTTTTTCTACTATAACGCTTCGAAACCCCGGAGGGAATTATGAATGACCCTGTATATATTTCGAAAAACTTCTTAATCATTTGATTGATCTACTTACAAAGCCTTTGCTATATGTAGTAATGCACTTATAAAATAGTAATAAAAGATAAATAATAGTGAACTTATAGCACAATACTAAAGTAGAAAATAACATGTAATCAATTGAAATTGATAACAAAATGAGTTTTTTGAAAAAAGAGGAATGATGATGTAATTGCCAAACTCAAAAGTATTGCAAGAAAAATCGTCCTTCAAGTTTCTAGAAATTTATTACATGAAATAATAGAAAATTATTTAAAAATAATAATCTTCAATAAAAAGCAAATATATTTATTAAATAAAAAGCAAAAGATAATTCTTATTTGAATCTTAAATTACTAAATTCATATATATTTGTAATTATATAAATATATATGACTTATGTGGTAAAAGAATTTTTTCTCATTTTACGACATAAGTTGTATTTATGTAATTTTTTTAAATATTGTAAAAAAAAATTAATGCAAGTAAAAATTAAAATTTCACCATTTATTTTGCAATTGCAATGATTGAGTTTGAAGACAAAAATCTTAAAGAATTTGAATTTTTTTTTTCCTTTTCATAGGTACTTGTATTTTTAGATAACATTTTATCCCAGTCACGAAATGTAACAAATTTTATCAAAATTTAAACTTACAAGAACTTGGACAAAATTTAAACTAAACTATGAATGTTAATGTACAATGCACAAAACACGGACCGCTCAGAATAACTTTTGATTTAATAAATCTTTACGACTTATTACTCAATCTTATTAGTTCGAGGGGGTGACCTCAAATATGCTAGTTAAATACTGCAGACGATATTTTAAATTACGAAGTCAGACACAAAAAACGTGCATTCTCTGAATAAACATACTTTTTTCTTTAAAGAATTTGGATTTCTGACCCCCCCCCCCCCAAAAAAAATAAAGGGTTGCCGCAATCTGAGAAATATGATTCCCATAGTTTGGTCAGGACAGCTCTCCAGAATCTGTACCCCTTAATGTAAATTCTACTTTTTGCGTATTTCGCAATATCGCCCGAACTTTTTAATCAAATTGCAAAATTTTTACTCACATTTATGAAATTTACTTATCCAAAGCACCTTCCTTGCAAAATATAACTTTTAGTAAATATTTATTATTTTATTTAAGAATGATCGAAAAATTGTATGGTATGCAATTTTTTGCATTGTTTTAAAAAAAAAGTAATTTCATATAGAAAAATACAAAATATGATCAAAATCAATCGAATAGTTCCTGAGAAATCAAATTTTGAATATCAGACTTTTTTTTTAATTTAATTTCTCAGGAGCTATTTGACCGATTTTGGTCATATTTTGTATTTTGCTATATAAAAATTGCATTCCTTAAACTGATGCAAACATTTTATATCTTAAAACACAAAATTTTTCGACTATTATTTTATGAAATTAAAAAATAATGAAGTCTATTATTTGATAAAATATATTCTTTTAAAATATTATCTTTGAATAAACAAATTTTATAATTGTGGGCAAATATTTTTCATTTTGCATTAAAATTTCTCGAGATATGGCGAAATACGCAAAAAGTGAAGTTAACATTAAAAGGTCCAAACTTTGAATTATTTCCAGATGATACTATGGGGACCATATTCTCCTAACCACGGCTACCACCTTTTCCTAGTCAAAAATCCGAATCCTTTAAAAAAAAAAAAGGTAAGTCAGACAAATAAAGCAGAGAAAAACATAGAACAGTTTAACAGAGAAAGTACGTTTTTGTGTCTAGTTTCGTAACTTAATATATTTTCTGCACTAATTAACTAGCATAGTTGAAGTTACCCCTTCGAAATAATAAAACGAAATAAGAATAAAAAGTCCTAGAAGAGTGAAGAATGAGTGAAAATCTAATCATGAGATTATATATCTGATCTGATCATGAGAAGTTATTCAGGTTGGCCAATATAAATTTATTTTGGTGTAATATACATTTACTATTTGCAAATACTAAGCAAATTCATTGAAAGGAGTTAACGGGTTGTGAAATATTTTATGTTTCTTTAGCACACCTATTCGACTTATAAATTCAAACCTAATATTTTTTCTAAAAGCGAATTTCAACTCATTATGTTTATCATATTTAAACATATATGTGCCAAAAACAAATAGATAAGGGCAGTAGGTTTTATCTCGCATTCCATTCTTTAGAAGAAATACATTAATATCTTAGATCTAGATTATATTTAAAATTTTCAAGAATTGAATTCATACTTTTTTGTACCAACTCTTTTTTGAATCATTGTCATAAAAGTAAAAGAAGTAAATCAAGACTCATGAATAAATCCACATTATTTTTTCCCCAGAAGGTGTGTCTTTTATATCTTTAATTCGTTGTTTCGAAATGAGTTTTGAGAATTTCGACGAATGAGTTTTAATATTTTAGAGAAGCTTTAAAATGTCAGAATATTTTGACATTTATGAAAAATTATCTAATTCCCTTTTTCGTTAAAACAAAAGTGAAGATACGCAAGAAAAAGGTGACAAGTATTAATTATATATATATATATATATATATATATATAAACACATATATATAGTTAAAACAGAAATCAACTTTGAAATAAAAAAAAACATTTCCTTCTCATCTTGTCAGTTATTTCTAGATAAAATGGAATTACCACTTGAACGATACGGAACTTATTAAAAAAAAATCTATTTTGTTTTTCTTAAGTTTTTTTTTATCAATTTAGCAATCATTAAGTAACAACAAACAAACAATTTAAAGATTATTATTTTAGTATTCGAAAATTCGGGATCAAATTATGGTAAAATTACCGGCACTCAGGGTACTAGTACATTTTAACGTAAAATCCATTTTTCTGGCACACGATACGAAACAAAAAAACTGTGATACAGAATCACTATAGTTCAGTAAATATTACTGTAAAAATTTTGAGTTATATTTTGCGATAAAAATGGATTTTATGGATAATGCCCCCAATGTTTCGGTACTTTATTCTGGAATTTGATCCGGAATTTTTACATTACAATATTAATATTAATAATACTTAATTTTTATTTTGCTTTAAATTATGTTTCCACGTCAATATTACATTTTATGAAACTTAAAGCAAAAAATTAAACTTTCTTGAATCAGAACCAGCGAATTCTATGGAAAATAACGAAAAATAAAATAAATAAAAAAAATGTTGTTTGAGCGTTCCTCCTCGCTCAAAAAGAAGTTTATTTTCTCAATCTTTCAACTCACTCTGTTTTATAGAAGAGGATTTTAAATGAGATATAATGCGTTCTTTCATTTTTTTATCTTCAATATTTTTTTTGAGTTGTTTAAAAAATAAAAGGAATCGAAACATCCATGCTTCGATAACAAGATGTCTTTCTATTTTTGTATTTTTTTAAAAAAAATGGATAGAACGATTGTCTTCCGTCTCTCCATTAAATATCTCTCTCTAAAATAATATATATATATATATATATATATATATATATATATATATATATATATATATATATATCTGTGTGTGTGGGTGGATGGGTGCTTGTACGTGTGCATTTTAATAAGTAAATTGGTGAGAGAGAAAAATGTTTCCCCTCGAGCTCCTAAGAAATTTTATTATACCCTTTTTTTAAAAAATCAACTAGCAAATATCTTTTAGAGTGTCTAAAGTTTTTTTTCCACTTCCAAAGTCATGCGAGCTCTTTCCTGACATCTTCTGCAAGGTAAATCAGTACTAATTCTAGGGTTACATCCCAATTTATGCCATCATATCACAAAGGAATATACTGTTGTGACATTTATATTTTATCCAAGTTTTTCAAGGTAATTGATATTATGCAGATCTGCAAGATTCATCTTTTTTTTTTCTCAAAGTCCCTAACGCAGTAAACCATACTTTGATGGCTTCCAATAAACTTAGAAAATTTTGCTTTCGATATTTTCTTTTACAAAATATCTTTGTTATATTTAATGAAACAAAGTATAAATTTTATATTTATAAAATAGTCTTAGGAAATTCAATCATAATATTTAAAGCAGTAATTAAAATATTTTCGTTACTTAACTTGTTAAATGCTTTAGTCTGACAAAAATTTCAATAATGCTGTAAATACAGTATAGCTATGAAATAATTACTCTTTGTTTCGGTATTTATGTTCAGTATTATGTTATATTACTAGATGGTTTTTAAAATCACTTAATTGCACAAAGTATTAGATTTGGATGATTCTTCACAAAAGTTTACAGTTTTAATATAATATCATAATACCTTATTTTAAAATTAGGAAAACTAAAAATTCAATTAAGCTGTAAAAAATTTTAGTGCATCTCAACATCATGAATAGTGACAAGTACTTTACACTGTAGTGGTACAGCGAAATTACCATAGATAACTCTTGGTGTTTTAATACATCATTGGTATTACATAACTCTAACATTTATAATAACAATAAGAAATGATTCACTTTTGAACCAGTAAAGTTATTTATGTAGCAATTTAAAGTTAGAACAGTTAGTTCAGGAAACATGCTCACACAAATTCTAAGTATCTAATTAGTTTTTATTTAAAACATACGTGTAGCACATAAAATTAAACAATTGAATACATTTAACTGATACTTAAAATTTAAAATATAGTTATCCTTATCACAAAACTGAAAGCATGCTTACATTTTGGAATATTTTTATGCAGGTGTTTACTCACATTATTGTATAATCGGTTGTAAACATTCTATTCACGATATCCAAAGCACGTAAAATTGGCTTGTTTGAAAATAATTTACAAATAATTTCAATGTGCATATGATCTTGGTGTAAGAATTCGCATTAGCGTCATATATGAAGGCTCTATCTGTCATTATTATTAAAATAAAACTTACTCTTTATAATTGCTCTTTATTATTAAAATAGAATAATCCTTCACACAATTTTTCGGACTATTTAGCATCAAATTTCTATCACACCGCATTTTTTTCAGCGGTTTTTTTAACAAATTTTTTACCTATTTACACGCTTCGTCCGCTAATTACCTTAAAAATAAATCTTAAGGAAAATAAATCTATGCAAATGTGTCTATAAAAGAATTTAAGTAAAAAAATTTGCTCAGAAGTAAAAATAAAATTCAAATATTTTTCTCTCTGTTCTTATTTTTCTTTAATTTTTTATTTATTTCATGATATAAAATTAGAGAAATTTCTAACATTGCATAAGATGTCTTAGTTGTCAAAAGATAATCTGTTACTTTCAACTCATTCAATTCGATTTATATCATAAAAAAAACTGATGAAAGATGAACATAAAAACTATTAATTAATTTTTACTCACTTATGGGTCAAAAAAATTTTCAATACAGAAGTTAAGAGCTGGAAATGATTTTAAAAGTTTTCGTCCAATATGAATATTTATCCCACATGATTTTAATTATGGAGAAAGTTTCAAAAGGGCTTTCTAGAAATGTTTCAGGTGTATTTTTATAATTGTAACGAATAAAGTCAATAATATACAAGTCAACAAACTAACTCTAATTTAGAAGTAATAAAAAATACCCTATTTGTCTTAGTGGCAATATAAGACAAGTACGTAAGTAAAAAATTATTTCTTTTATGAATAAAAACCTATATAACTTCTTAACTACTACTCATGAGAACTGATCGATTTAAATTATATGGGAAATATACATCATTTGTTTAGATATGTATTTTAAGCCAGTAAATACATCAGTTAAAATTTGTGTTGTTTTCACAAAAAATCTAATATCTTCTTAACTGTTATAACTGTTGTCTAGAGTTTGATGGCATTTGATTCAGCGTAAAAAAATATATGGGTAACAAAACCATACTTGCTAAAATGGCATTGTTTTAACTTGCGATCTAAGAAAATTGAAAATAGCAGCTAAGGCAAACCAAAAGACAGGGGTTAGGTATCCATAGTGTGTCTAACCAATTTCCCCTCATTATTTCAATATTCAATTACTTTAAAATTGGCATATAAGGCAATTATATTTATATTGCTATCATTATTGGTCTATTGCATTTTTTTATTTACTCTAATACAAAACTATTGATTACGAAACATATTGAATAGCATTCACATCGTATTTTTTTTTTAAACCATAGTATACCTGTAAGAATTCAGTTATGTAAATGATAACTATTAATATTTATAATAGTTTTTTATCTTTGATCTTGATTATTATGCATGAACTAGTTTTTCAGAAGTAATAATTTCATGTATAAAGTCATTGACAGGATAACACTTGTATAATTCCTTTATTTTTGAAATCATTGTTTAAAATTTAATTTACATTCAAGAAATATTTGTCAGTACTGAAAATAATCTTCAACGTGCTTCTATATTTTATTTTATTTGTAACATAAACAGATAAGCGTTATATATATATATATATATATATATATATATATATATATATATATATATATATATATATATATAATTTCATATCATTTAATATCCTCATATCGAGTCTCTATAAAATAACTTGTTAGAAATCCACAGTTTTTCATTGCTTTTTCCATTAACTCTTTATTAATAAAAATTTATTATAAGAAATTTATAATATTTTCTGTATGGTTTCTATGTGATATTTGAAAATTGAAAAATTTTTATATCAATTTAACGAGCACCTATTTGGATAATACTTTACTCTTTATCGTAAGATATAACGAACATAAAAAAGCATTGAAGTATGTTTTTTTTCGCCCAGTTTGACTCTACTAAATGAGAAATAGGAAGAGTAAATTTCATTATAAAAAAGAAATATTGTATTGAGAAATTTAATTAAATATTTAATTTACTTCAAATTTTAAAATATGTTGGATTGTTTTTAGATATTCTACTGAAAAAGAGTTAATTTGAATAAGTGGTTTTTATTTCCTAATGCAAGAAAGTTCTGCAAAATTATAAAAGAAGCAAAATCAAAAATACAGTATTTTTAAAAGAATATCTTGCGTGTCGCTGCAAATAGAAGCGTTTACCGAAAATGGTGAAGCCATGGCATAGTAAATAGTGACTACAAATATGAATACAAATGTAAATGTTATGCAAAATACCAATCGTCACATGTCTAGTAAGGTATTAGATAGCTTTACGAGTCCTTTACATTTAAAATGAAGCTGGGATTATACAAAAGACAGATGCCTTTGAAGTACTTATGATCAGGAGGGTTGATCTTAAAGGGGGCCTCAGTTTGTCAGCTTCCGTTTTGATGTACACAATACATGCGCATATTTCCCGAATTAGGGGTAGCATATTTCAAGTTGATTACTTCAGAGTGAACAGTGAAAGAAGCGAAAAAATTAACATTTTAAATGCACTCAACAATGACTAAAATAAGAAATAAAAGTAATTTGTAAATTTAATTTTGATTTAAAAAATAATATTTTAATTAATATTATTAAATAAGTTTTAATTATCAATTCAAATTCTACAAATTGTCAATCCTACAAATTGAGTTTTTGTAATAACATGCGCATCATAACTACATATTATAATTAAATAATAATACAAATCAGTAGATTTTAATTTAATTTAAAATTAATTATGGTTTCTTAAATTTCAGTTCCTTTTTTATTTTAGCAATGTTGTGACAATTTTCTTGTAACACCTTAAAGATTCTTACTCATTAATTATTATGGAATTATGATTTTTCGTTCAAATAATTCGCTGAATTCACAACTAAAAGATAAATAAAAAAAAATAGTTGTACATTTACTTTGTAGTTTTTTTAAAAAATTTCCACAATTTAAAGTATGTATAGAATTTAGCAACAGATATAGTATAAATATACGAAATAAATGGTAATTATATTATTTACTTGGAAGAATTCTAACGTTTTAATAACTTTTTTTTTCTAACGATGTTTGGTAAAAGTAAATAAAGTACTAGGTAAGCGAACTATAAATGGAATCTAAATTTAATAGTATTTTGAATCAATTAGTTCAAATCATTTGATAAATAATCACTTTTTTCAAATCAAATGATTCAATTGAATGAATAATTACAAATCCGTGGTATAAACTGCTTTATTGGAACAGCTCATCTGAATCACTTGATTCGAACAACTAACTGATCTAAATCACTTAAGTGGGAAAGTGATTTCTATAATTTCATTCGAATCACTGGTCTAAATCGATTGATTTGAATGACTGATCTGACTCACTTGATTCGAATAGTGATTTGAATCAATTGATTTGACTCAGTGAACCGAATCACAATATTTGAATCAGTGATCTGTATCATTTGATTTGAGGCGATTTGAATCAGCTATTTAAATCACATGATTCGAATTACCTGAGACTTGTATCCGGCTCGTGATCTCACCGGCTTGTATCGAGCTCGTGATCTTATTATCAGTAGTCTGATGCCCTAATGATAATAGAAAAGGGCGTGCACCTCTAAATTGAATTTGGAAACCTTATATAATAACTAGACAGCGGATTATATGCACTCAAAAACAGACAAAATATGCATGCAAATATGCACTAAAAAACTTGAATATATGCTCTTAAAACCAGAAATATGCATTTAAAATAGAAATTAAAAGTTCAACTTATTTAAATACTACTACTTACTTTTTCCAACAAACACAGCTAAAACATTTTTTGTTAAGAGGAAGAAAATCAAACTATTTCTTACTTGAATCTACACATTTCTGCAGAAAAAGCCTAAAACTGAAGTATGATAAATGAGAGAAGAAAAATCATCGCATTTTCCGGAAAGATTTTATTAAACTGAATAATTTTTGTTGCAATACACAACTAAGTGTTTTTCCAAATTTTCAAGGGTGAATTGATGTCGTCGGTCATCAAAGATCATTTTGAAAGCAGAAAATGACCTCTCCACATCAACCGATGTTATTGGACAAAACTGGTACAATTTCGTGATCATTGGTTTTACTTTCTCTGGAAGTTCAGTTCCGTTTCCATTAAGAAAATCATTTATCTTCTTCACTGCTGCAAAACCCGAATTTTTGTTTTGAACGAAACACCATTTTTCTTTTACTTTCTTCCCACCTGAGTCTGGAAGAGCATTGATGCACTGTTGAATTTTTTCAATTTCGGATATGGCCTCAGCCAGGGGAAGACCTCGTGTTTCGAGCTTTGTTATTGCTCCACTTAAGAAAGAAAAGTGAGTGTCAATTATGGCCGAGTCCTTCTGCAAAGAGATATCCTGTAGTAATTCTTTTGTGACATAAACAGAAGAAGCACAGGAACTGTCAATTGCATCTACAACTGACTTTATTGCATCAAAATTATTAGCGTAAAAACGGGCAGCTTCAATCCATGTACCCACCTAGTTATCACATGCTGTGGAGGTTAAGGGCAAATCAGGATACATTTCTTTATACAATTTTATGCGCATAGGTGCCTTGAGAAAAACTTTCTTGATACTAGAAATTAAATCATTCACAGAGGAGAATACTTCTCGAACAGTCTCGGCCAGTCTGTTAACAGCATGAGCCAAACATGTAATATGAAGCATTCTGGGATAAAAAATTTCCAGTGCTGCTGCAGATTTGACCATATACGGAGCGGCATCACTAACAAAAATCAAAACATCTTCAGAACCATCTCTATCAGGCCATAATAATTTGATAGAATCATTGACAAACCTTGCTATGGTTGAATGATTGACTTTTTCAAGGGCTTTGCTTGCTAGAAGATGTGGTCGAGTAGGAATATTATCTATTTTTCCACAAATAAAATGAGCAATATAGCGACCGCACTTATCTGTCGTCTCATCGACTTCAATCCATATAGGGCCATCTCCAATATCTCGTCGAATATCATCCAGTACTTCGTTATATATCGGTTGAAGGTAGTTCTTTCTTAAAGTCGATTCATCGGGAATGATCTGATTGGTACAATATTTTTTTAAAAACTGTCTTAAGTTTGGATTATTTAACTTTTTTAAAGGAATATTGCTGTTTACTAAGGCTTTGCATAAATCACTAGAAAAATCACTTTCCTTTTTAGCTGCTTGAACAGGAATAGTTAATAAACTTTGAACAAATCCTTTTTGTATTCTGCTTTTTCTTCGCGGAGTGAGCATTAGTCTTTATATGTTGATCGATTTGGTACTTTTTTTCACAGGAAATGTGTTTTTGACAATTCACACAAAATACTATTTCCCCATCGGTCGTAAAGTCCTTCCCATAGTCCGAAATCCATGTCTTCATTAAATTTGATTTAGTCGACTTAATTTTTGGCATATTATAAAATTCAGCAGTCAAAAATCACGTTCGCAGCTTCACTAACTACGTATTTAACTGATTGATGTCGAAACTAACTATCTATCTATCGGATGGACTATCGAAATATGTTAGAATAGCAGCTCACTTCGAAAATTTATTCACTTCACCTTTTAACTAATCAATCACAGGAAAGGGAGGTCATTTTCTACCTACCACAGAAGCCTTATTTTTCCTACACAGATTGACAATTATTTATTCCAGGAAAAGACATTCCTTCATAGAATATCTGTCCATCTCTTTCTGAGGTTTCTATGACGAATGTCTGTTTGGGTGGGCCCTTTGTACCCCCCTTCCCGACACACACCTCATTTCTACATCTTTTTCACGTGATTGCAATCACCCCCAGCAACATCAATCCAGCTGATCCTTTCAGGTGATAAAGAACGACAAAACAAAATTTAAAGTGTTCCTTATGCTAACATAAAAAGAATAGTGATATGGTTTTAGGAGGGAAAAGCCATAAAATGCTGAAAATATGCATTTATAAGAGCAAATATACCTTTTTATGCAATTGCATATGCACGTATGCAATTGCATATTATCCGCTGTCTAATAATAACCTTAAAAATGAATGGTCAAAACTCTTAGCGGGTTTACGACTTTTCGCGAGCACGCAACCCTGAGGAGACCAAACTACGGACACTGGGCCTTTTTCTCATACATTGCTTTTTCTCTCAAATACATTTATCGATATTATTTCATTGTTAAAAAAGTGGATCACTGGATTTATTTTAACTTTACATTTCTGTATTACTTTAATAAAATATTTTTTAATAAGTAAATAGGAAGTAATTTGAGAAATAATGTCAACTTTAAATAATTATACTATATAACTTAATATAGTGTTTCATATCTTTATTATATCAAACATATTAAATGTACAGTATATGATCTAAAATATTAAATGAGATTTTAATCTAGCATATTTTTATTAGAACCCAATGGATCTCATAAAAAATTTAATATATAACACTAAGAAGAAACATAAGATTAATGCAAAGCTTTAAAAAAAAAAAAAAACACTTTTAATCACTTTGCCGTGACTCTCTCTATATCTCTCATTCTTAAATATATATATATATATATATATATATATATATATATATATATATATATATATATATATATATATATATATATATATATATATAAGAATATTATATCCATCTATTTATAACCTCTAATTATAATCATCTCTAACTTTCAACTGTTCATTTAAATCATATTATTTGACATAATATTTTTGAAACAAATTAGAATACTTAATAGTTTCGCAAATATCTGAAAACTCTTTATAGCAATAAAAAGAAAGAAATATTTAATGCTTTGCAGTTTCAATTAATATCGCATTGAATAGAGAAGCAAAGAGAGAGAGAGTCGCAGATGTTAGTGAAATATCAATACATTCAAGAAAGGCATTTTGTGCCAGACAATGTCACATCACTAATGAATTTAGACAAAGTTGAGCAAAAAAGGATCATTAAGTTAAAATCCAATCAATAAAAGTATTTTCTAAACTTTAGATTGAATGCACCGCTTATGTTACAAACAAATTGCGATTTCTCTCAATGTTTTGTGAATGTTGGTCAAATATGGTGGTGTGGGTCAATAATGCGGCTCATTATGATTATTCTGTCATCATTACTTTCACAAATGCTTATCGATTGGTTCTGACAAGCAGTAAAAACGTTTGTTCAGTTGGGTGATTTATGTAACTTTACTTCAAATGTTTCTATTTATTAAAATTAATCATTTTGCTTAAAAATTCTTTTAACTTTTTTTAAATCTTCAAAAGAGTTTCAGACAAAAATACCTAACAGTTTAAAAGAAATTATTTTTAAATAAAGAAACCAAAAATCACATAATGTCCTTCTTGGTTCATTTTTCTATTTTAAATAGACTTTTAATCATTACTATTCAGTACATATTAATTATTTGTATCCCTACTTTTATAGAACAATAATCTTGGTGGTGGTCAAGTGGTCAATTACAAAGATAAATACACCTGCTAATAAGTGGTCAATTACAAAGATAAATACACCTGCTAACGTAAAAACTTTTTCTTGCCCGTATTATAAAGCAAAATTTATTGTATTGCAGTTAGATCTTGCATACATTAAAATTTGAACAAACCGTAATTGTAAAAAAAAAATTTTCACACTAAAAGTGTAAAGGAATATTTACGTAACTATTGCTTAAGGATGAAGGATCTTAAAAATGTACTTCTTTTATTTTTAATACTTGGAAAATAATGATTTGTGTTTACATAAACAAGATACTTTAATTTTCAAAATTATATCATTTTGTTAAATATTTATACCGAGGAATCGATATTGCTTCGTATTCATGGTAATAATGTTAATTATGTTAATTTGCTTTTTGATTTAAATATTTAAAAAAATATATATCTCCACTATTCACATTCATAACAAAAATGATTTTAAATTTAATATAAATAAACTAATTAAATGGAATTCTTATATTTCGAAAAAAAATTATTGAAATACTACTTTTAATCGAATAAATAAAATTATAAGAATTCGTAAAAATATTTAGCTATCCAAAAAAAATTAAACTACTTTTCCAAAATATGATTAAAAACAACGGATATCCAACAAATGTTATTAAATTCTATAATAAATCTGTGCAATGAAATTAATAAAATCATATTTACATATAAATCTTTTAGTTATCTTTTATTTACACATAAATCTTTTGCCATTTACAGGTCAAATTCGGTAAAATCTTATTTTGTAATCTGGCAACTTAGTTAAAAAAATATTTTGAAGTAGTTCTTACAAGTTGTTTGCAAGTACATAACATCTGTTCTGCCTTCTTACTTTATGTGTTCCTATTTGCGTATTATTTCGTATTTTTCTTAATATCCCTATTTCTATATTCTTCCGTATTTTAGTGATGTTTACTTAATAAAATTTTGTTTACGAATCGGTTTCTTCCTCTCATTTTTTCCCCTTTCTAAAGTATTAAAAAACACTGTTTTTCCGAATATAATCGTGTGAGCTGATCACAAGATTATGTCTTTTTGTTTTTATATCTGTTTGCTGTCTAGTTTTATTTATTTATTTTTATTTTTTTAAAACAATGTTTAATAACTTTTTTTTTCCTTAAAAATATTTTTATTTATTTTTAATTTTGTTTCTTTCCTTTTTTTCCCCTCTTTTCTTAAGTGTTCAATGTACTTGCAGCTTATGCACAGTAATAATACTCTAAAGTTTAATTTTGAAATAATTTTCTCCATTCTTTTATTTTATTTTTAATTGCATCATAGCAATTAAGAAATGCTGCAGTTTGGAACTTCAGAATAGCTCATTTGTGACACTTTTTTAAACAAAGTAAACAATACTGAAGTCTTAAACTTCAGAATTAATTTTTCTTGCCCAACAGAATCAAACTATGTCTACTGCTTTTTTTATATTTATAATTTAAATTGTTGAATTTTTACATTTTTGAGATAATTTAAAAATTTTTTTACCTTGAATGAAAAATGTATATGAACTGTGATATAATAAAGAATAAAATTTCTTAATGAAACATTTTTATTGTGCTCTTCAACCAAATGATTTAAAACTAATAACAAAAAGTCATTAAACTGTTAATAATGAAGATAAATTTTTCAATTCATTAGCAGCTCTGCTAATTTTTTTTCTACATAATTTTCACTTGGTTATTTTTACAAAAATGTGTTTTTTTCATTTCATATTACTTTTGTATTTTATTAATGTCATTATTGCACACTTCTTTTCATGTTACTTGTGATTGTTACTTTGGGAAAGTGTTACAAGTAAATTACATATTTCTTCTTTTAATTTTATATAAAGTAATTCACATTTTGAGGAGGAGGGTTTACATAAATAACTATATATATATATATATATATATATATATATATATATATATATATATATATATATATATATATATATATATATATATATATATATATATACAAGGAGAGAGAGAAAACATGGAACATAATAAAGTTTAATGAAAAGAGAACAAAAAATATTAAAAAGTCGGAAGCAAAATAAAGAAAATATATAATCTCTCGTCATCAGCTCACATGATTATATCCACAAAAAAGAAGTGCTTTCTAATATTGTACTAAAATAGTCAAATGTTGCAAATCAATATATATTCAATAAATAAGTATTATAGTCAAATCAAGCAAAATATATCAATGCAATATATATATATATATATATATATGATTTGAAGTCTTGTATTTAAAATTGACCGTAAATTAACTCATGTACAATGTTCTGTATAAGAAAATATGAGTTTTTCACTTTTCTATTAATTTTTTAATGTAAACAGACCATAGATAATGTTAATAATGTTTTAGTTGTAACTAATGTTATTTAAAACTGTGTTCTATACTTTCCTATATTAACGACAGTTATTTATTTAGTAATAACCATATTGATCTATTTAGTTTATTGGATTGATATTACAGGTACGGGACAACGACAGAAGTGAAGCACTCTTAAAACATTAATTGAAAACTGCCCAATCATTTTAATTTAAAAAATTACCGATTTTTAGATAATTCTTTTTAAGAAGTTTTTGGATACTTACATTGCTAAATGAAATTATGATTCATTTTTATTTATTATAAGAAATAAATTTTAACTCTTTTTTATTATTGTTCTGGCTAAGAATCAAGAAGCATTCAGTTCTTCCTTTACTGATTTGGGGTTAGAAAAATTTCTTGGAATGATTTGAGCAAAAGTTTTTTTTTCCCTCTTTTAATTAAACAAATACTTTCAACACTCTGAAGATGGAAAAAAAAATATTTATTTATATACTTCAATTTACACGTTACTTTCCTTCAAGCATCACTTTAATTTAGTTTTTAATTTACTTTACATTTTTCTCTAAAATTTACACTTTATTTTATACATTATATTATACTTTACTTTATTTTCCATATTTTACGTCACGCCTAACTCTTATTTACTCTTTATCTTATATTTAACGCTTTATTTTACTTTGCGCTTCACGCTAGCAATAAATATAAACATAATTTGGATAATTTTTCTGGATGAGATCTGCCTTATTAAGATCTCCTAAACTTATCGATACTTGGTAAGGAATTTTATCCAATGTTGAACAAAGGATTCAAATAACGATTTTTCAGCCCTAAGTGTTTCATCACCGTATCCTAAAGCTTGGAGCCCTCAAAAGATAAAGTAACTCCTGCATCAAACAATAAACAGGGGGCAAAATTACTTTCACGAAAAACGTTGTTTAGCAAAATTCTGCGTCTTGCGTAACACAGAGAAAAAAAACCATTAAAACCTCTTATGATTAACCTGTAAGTAAAAAAAAAATTAGAAGGCTGGTTTGAAATCGAATTTATTGAACTAGCAAGTAAGAAACATATTTGAAGAAGTTTTAATTTAAATTGAATTTGCTGATAACAAATTTTATTTATATATGTTTGTTTTTATTACAAATGAAAAACAACCAATGTTGGTTGTAATTAATATTTACAAATAGATTTTTTGTTGAGTTTTGTAAAACTTAAAAGCTTTCCTTGTTTTTAAAATAAAAAAACTACTTATAAATATTAGTATATAACATTTGCTTCTATTTACTTAGAAATTAATCTTTAACAATGTTTAAACTATTAGTAGGAAAAAAAGAATTGATTTGTCATTTGTAAGAAAATATTTTTGTTTGCAACTGTAGTATATTATACTTTTATAAAATGATAAGTCTTTAAACTCAATTAATAAAAGCATATTGCACTTACTCTTTTTTTATGAATTGCTTTAATTTTAATGTAAAACTTAATCTGGCTGTGCCGAACATTAATGAGCTTTACAGAACACAGTGGATACCGGAAAATTCAAGCAAAAACCCGAGTACCGACCGAGTTCGGGTAATGAAAATATAACCAAGATACCCGGATACCCAGTACACATACAGCATACACTGACTCGTATGAAAGATGATAATATATTTATTAAAATAAATTCATACCTACCCATTCATAGACCCTCCCGGGCAACCTGTTTTTTTCCATTGAACAAATTACATTTTTTTTTCAATTATAACATTTTATAAACTTTTTGCCTAGTATGTATAGTACGGAAAATGATAACTACATAAAATAATAAAGTGCAAGACTATATAATTTGCCAAATTTGATGACAAAATGAAATTACCCAATAATTATGGCAACCTTCCTATATTTATTAAGAATATAAAATTAATTAACGAGAAAAGAATTAATTTAACTGCATTCAACAAGCATTTCTTGATATAAGAATGTAATTAAGAGTTCAAACCATAATCTGTTACAATTATTTCAAAATGTAATTTTATGTTGTATCCCATGGTTATTTTAATTTCATTTGAAAATTGAATTTTATATTTCTATTTTCTAGTCTTATTCTATCTGTTTATCTGGAGAAAATGCAAAACATAAGAACATATTATCAGAGAAAGTAATCTTGAACTTCTCTTATTGCGAACTTCTTAATCCGTTCACTGAATAAATAATCGCAATTATTATTCTTTTTACTCCAAAATGATAAGTAATTAAATAAAAATACCGTTTTGAGAGCTTAAAAGATAATAGATTCTTTGTTACAAATTCTCTTTTAATTGAATTTAAGCTCTCAATTCTGCATATTTTCGGTGATTCATCATTTTTTTTTCATATGTTTTTGCAGTTTAAAATAGAAAAATTTTATGTATATTAAATCACAAAAAATTTAACTCGGTTCTCTTTTATAGAAAGCAGCTATAACGAAATAATTTATTTCTGAAAACTTCGATAAGCAAAGGATAAGTAACAAAACTGAGTTTTTTTTCTCTTTTTACGTAACCCAAATGGACTCATTTGTAGTAATTTTTTCATTGAACTTTTCGAACGTATTTTTTCCGCTCAGCATTAATTAAGATTCTAAAGGTGTGGTTACCTCCAAGTAAATCTGGTGATCCACATACAATATTTTTTATACATAAGCTAGAAGGTATAATTAAATTTCTATAAATATCCCTCTTTCCCGTGCATTTTCATAATGTATTAAGTACGTATTATTGGTTACACAAGAATAAGTTATAATAGTCTCTATTTTGTCATCCCACAAAATTAATTTCTACTCTGGAATCCAGAAATAACAAATGAATTCCTACTGACATGTATTTGGAACGAAAAAAATACAAGTTGGAATGATGACTGAATAAGCTGAAATTATCGATTTTTAATCCAATGATTTTTTTTTCCCTAAACATCATAGTCATTAATGCTTTTATTATAATGTCTTGTTTCAGTATCTTTTCTTGATCTAATTTTTCTTCAGCATCACTCAACATATTAAAAAAGTTACAATGAATCTTTTTAATTCAAATTAATGATAGAAACCTTTTGCAATATTGCTTTACATATCAATTATGAGTTTAGCTATTCTCATTATTATTTGGAATTCTTTTTCTTTATTTAGAAAGAAAAAGATATTTTGAGTTTCGTAATATTTTTCATTAAATAATCTTTTATATTTTAAAATGCAGAAATGAATAATGTCTTTTTCATAATGGCAATCAATATTTGTCGCTCATCAATTGAGATGAATATGCGCAGTAATATTATTTCACTTCCTCTTTAATATAAAAACTAAACAAATTTGCCCTGGAAATGTTATTATATATATATATATATATATATATATATATATATATATATATATATATATAATATTATTAGACGCACTATAGGCTATAGGATTCCATGTGAAATATGTAAAATCTTAATTATCAGATGATACTATGCAGCTTTATTGTTTTTATGTGACTAAAACAGGTTTGCGTTTGTTTACGTTAGTGTATCAATTAGTTAAATTTGACGATATATATTAAGTTTGAAGAAAGGATATATTAGATGATATATTATGTAACTATATAATATTTATTATATCAAACATTATATAGTTTATTATAATAATTAGACCAAATTATTAGATGCACTGTATTTTTTCAATAATTACATGTTTTACGCGAGTTTATATGCAATACTTTTATATTTAAACATACATGTAATGGGTTTTTATTCAGGAATCTTTTTCGGTAATCATCTGCAGTCAACATGATTAGTTTTTCACATTTATTATTTTTCAATTGTATTAGTTGGCAGTTCCTTTTTTTGTGTTTTTAATCTCTGTTTTCATTCACGTGATAACATGATAACGTTCATTCACGTTGCTTCCATATTTTCCATCATAATTTTTTAAACTAATGCATTTTTTTCATTGACAAATACAACCAAAAAATTCCGTTACTTTTCGTTATTTAAATATTTTTTTTTAAAATTCTATTGACTGATTCCGAAAGTAATTTACCTCTTTGTCCAAAGAAATGGTGAAGTTCAAATAAACTAAAATGATTATTTTTAATATATAGATTAAATAGGTTAATCAAAGTTAAACAATTAAAATCGGATAAGATATTTTTTTACAAAGGTGTGAAAAATAAGTTTTAATTAAAAGAAATCCTACGTGAATTCAGAAATGTAATCCTACTTATCTTACTTGTATTTTTTATTATATTGATCAATATAATAACAATCTTTTATAATTTTAAAAGAACGGTAAATTAGGAAATTTAAAGTTTTTACTGCAACTCCTTTTTTCTGATCGGCATTACTTTTTTTCGATATTAAATTTATGTTTTCACTGATTTTAAAAAATCAAAGCAATAATACAAAAAGAGATGTTCCATGGGGATAGAAGAAAGTATTTAACTATATTTATGAAAAACTATATCTATGAATGTTTTTTTATTCATGTGTTTTTGTTACTTTTTTTCTATTTTTTTTATTTTATTCAGTATTAAGTTTTTCTTGCTATATTTAGAAAAGTAATAAGTATTAAGTCAAAAATATTTTTCTCTTTATTAGTCTGATTAACGTCAAAAAAATTGTAATATTATTGAAATAATACAAATAAATGCAAAATAAGATTCTCCATTTATTAGATGTTTCAATAATACAAAAAAAAATGTTCCATGTATTCGATGTTCCAGTAATACAAAAAAAAAAAAAGATTTTCCATGTATTATACGTTCCAATAGTACAAAAAAAGATGTTCCATAGTACTAGAAGGAAGATTTTAACTATATATATAATATCTGTGAATGTTTTTTTTTATCCGCGTGTTTTTGTTCCTTTTTTTATTTTAATCAGTATTAAATTATTCTTGCTATATTTATAAAAGTAATAGGTATTAAGTCAAAAATATTTTTTCTCTTTATTAGTCAGATCAACGTCAAAAAAAGTTTAATATGATTGAAAGGAAACTTTAATAAATGAATGTCCGAGTCAAAAGATGACCGATGATATATTTTATGTGGCATAATGCGTAACAAAATGTAAGCTCACATCTGATTTAATAATGTTCGGCAAAAACGTTTTTGTTGGCGTCATAGCTTTTCAAAAAAAAAAAAAAAAAAACTTTGAAGTATTTTATTTTATCTTCTTAGACGATGTTAGGAAGAGATAAAGAACACTCTCGAGTACAAGAGAACGTTATCTATTTGTATACAACACTTCTCAATATGTATGTGCATTTTTCAAAACTGAAAAGTGTCAGGCATGCAAAAGACGGCGAATTTATTCTTCGTGCAAATCGAATAAAAAAAAATAAAAAAAATAGAAGATGAAAACAGGATAAAAAGAAACGTTCCAAGGAAAAAAGGGGAGTGAAAGCATGGTGTCCACCAAAAAATGACTTAAAATTCATTGTACACAAAAATGTAGCCTCTCAGCATCTTCCAAACACGGATGAGGGAGGAAAAGAAGACTGGGCAAATCCATCGCTCATTCCCCAGTAGGCTGTCACCCCCACCCGTTTCTTGAAAATAGAGGGATGCTATGCTTGACTGGGCAGGCAGAAATACCCTGACAATCGAAGCATGCCAAATCGGTGCATAGAAATGCGATGGCCTTCCATTTCTTTATATCTATTCTTTTCCCAATGCTCTTTTCCTCGTTATTCACTCTGGCTCTCCTCTTTTTAGAGATGTTTGACCCTCCCACGCTCACTTAATGAATGTCGAGTAGGAAAACACCAACTCCATAATAATAATTTTTCATTCTTCTGTTTCTAAACTTCGGATGTCCTATTCAACTCTAATCAAGAATCATTTTTTCTGTAATCTACTTGATTTGCTTAAGAACAATGAGAACCATTTTAAAATGGTTATTTATTTTTGTAATTTCAAGAAGTGAAATTATAACCATTTCTTGGTAAAACATCGTTTTCTTTTCTTGGAGCCTTTGTATTAGATCTTTCTAATTTCATTTCATAGCAAAATGACTTCTTTAAGAAAACATCGTGGTTACAATAAGACAGTTTTTCAATGTTCTTTCTCGAAAAATAGCAGAAATTCGAACACTTATTTTAAGATATTTTACTGAAGAGAATTTTCTGAACTTCCGATAAAGCAAACAACTTAAATATTTAAATATATATATATATATCAAGCTAAAATCACAAACCCTGTAATACTTTTCCAACTAGAGGAAAAATTCCAGCACCAACAATGTAGGGATCACAAACGTCACCACTAAACGGTTCTTCAAATTGATTTTATTTTTCTGATCATCGAAATGTTATAAAGAAATATGCATATTATTTGGTAAAAGATTTTGTTTCTTGGAAAAATACAGAACTAAATGTCTTTCTGAGCAAAGTGAACATTATCATTAAAGATTACGTTAAAAGTGTGATTTTCCAGAATATTTTTTCCTTAAAAAAAAAAAAAAAAAAAAAAAAAAAAAAAAAAAAAAAACAGTAAAAACTTTGGCATTTATAAAGCATTAAGCTATGACAAACAGCTGAATTTTAACATGTCATAGAGCTGGTTATTTAAAATAATTTTTAAATGAGGTAAGAAGCGTGTAAAATAGATTAAATGATTACTAAAAAAAAATATTAATATTTCCATTAAACTTTTATCAAATTAACGCTATTTCGTTTTCTACTCTTATAATAAAAATTATGAAATAAAATTATTATAATAAAAATTATGAAATAAAAGATCATTGAACTAGAAAGAATGCCTTATTGTATTATATGTAATCAATTGAAATGTTTGAATCCAAATCAATTTAAAAGTATCTGCCTGTCTTTCATTTTACTTTAATAGTTTATTTTTTTAATTTTTATAAGTAAATCTTCTTTGAATTAGTTGTAAAAATACACGATTAGATTATTTGTTCAAAAAACAGTGGCGTACAAACGCCATTACATTTTTATAACTTCATTCAATTTTTGGCTGCTTAACTTTCGGCTATTTAAATTTAAAAAATATCCATAAAGTATAAAAAGATGAAAAATGAAAGATGAGTTAAAAGATACATTAATTGATAATTTTTTGCATGAAATATTTTTCGAATAAAATTGCATTCCCCCTAGGAGTATACTATGGTAGATTCAGAAAGTTAAAAGAGACATTAATTGATAATTTCTTACATGAAAAATTTTTCGAATAAAAATACATTTAAGAATCAAGTTAAATTGTAACTACTAAGTATAACTTATTTAAGCAATTAATTTAATTTGAAATATCAGGAGGAATATTATTATTTACATGAATATGATGAGGTTGTTTTACCCATAAGAGTGCTAATCAGATGAACAAAAAGAATGATTTTTGGTATCTAGTATTTATTAAAAAAAACGAAAGGGAGCAACAAATATGCTTATCAACAGACCTGACAAAAGATTTTAGTTGCCTTCTGAGTAAAATTAACAAAATGTCATCATCATCATCATAGTTGGCCAGACAGCCCATTGTGAGCCAATGCCTTCCTCCGAAGATTTATCCATGACGACTTCCGATTTATCTTTCATCTCCAATTCTCTTCGTTAATTGCAAGAAGAGCCGCGATGGCTCAAGGGATATAGCGTTCGCCTTCCTATGATGTGAACCTGGTTCGAATTCAGCGATCACTGGCCGAATCCGTATCCGGCTTGCACCGACCACAGTGATGACGTGAAATATTCTCAGTGGTAGACGGTTCATGGGTTAGAGTCCCTTAGCCGTCAGACTAATCTTAGGAGGTTCTCGTAATCTTCCTCTCCATGTAACGCAAATGCGGGTTAGTTCCATCAAAAAGTCCTCCACGAAGGCAAATTTCTCCCAATACTTGATCCAGGAGATCCCTTGTCTACTGGATTAGGTTTAAAATTAAAAGGCTACGGAGTTGAAGAATAGTAATCGTAAACCCGAAAATTAAGTCAGCTGTTCAACGACGGTTATAAAATAAAAAAATAAAAAATTGATTGCAACTTCAGACTCCACTGAGTCAGCCCATCTCAACCGCGGCCTTCCCCACTTTCTTGTTCCAGTGGGTCTCAAAATCAGTATCTTTTTTATTGTACTGTCATCACTCATTCGAATCATGTAGGCCGGGCCATCCAATTCATTCTATTTATTTTTATGTATTTTATAATATCAAGTTGCTTATAAATCTGGTACAGTTCAAAGTTAAATCCCCTTCTCCAGTTATTGTTTTCATTTACACCACCAAGTATACTCAGCAAAATTTTTCTCTAAAATATTCCGATACAATTTTTCTCCAGTTTTGACATTTTTTCCAGTTTCCAGTTTTTCCAAGCTTCCGAAGCGTATGTCAAGATTGGCCGGACAAGGGTTTTTTAGATTAAGAGCTTTGTATTTTCTAGAAAGAAACTTAGATTTAATAAATCTTCTCATCCCATAGACTGCCCTATTTGCCATATAGAGTCGGTTTTTTTATTTCAGGAGTTATTCTGTTGTCGATGACGAACAAAATGTACCCTAGAAATAAAGTCTGTTTGCAAAATTTATGCACCCTTCTCAGCAATTTTAGATAATTTTGGATCACGTATAAACTATTATTTATAAAAGTAAAAACTTGTTAACCTTAATATATCACCTTGATTACTATTAATATTATTTATTTAACGTTAAAAATAATAGCGCAAGTTTGTGTATTTCAAAACTAATTTTGATTCAGAAAATTAAAATTTTAGTTAATGCCAAATTAATAATATTTTTAGTAAGTTTTCATGAATAACATTTTAGTTTTTACTATAGAATAAGGAGGAAAAAAACCACTTTAACTTGGGGCGAAAAGGTGAATGCGGAGTAATAAAGTTCCTTAATAATTTTTCCTCTCAACATATTTGAATAAGTATTATATATAAAATATATATAAAATATATATATATATATATATATAAAAGCCGGCCAGGTGGCCGAGTGGTTAGCGAGCCTGACTGCGAAGCCATTAGCTGCGGGCATGGATGTTTCTCTCTCTCTTTGTACTGTCCTCTGTTGAGTGTGTGTGTGATGTGTGACTGTGGCCCACCCTATAAACGGGCTTTTGGCAGTGTGGCGTGGGCAATGTTGCTCGCCTCCCTGACTTTGGTTCACAGGTGCCCACTGGGTAACGCGAAATGAGCAACAATTCTGACATCTTCATAGGCAAATCAGTGCCATCTTCAAATTCAGTGCCTGCCATTGGAAAAAAATATATATTTATAAAAATAATATACAACATTTTAGTTTATTAAAATAATGAGAGGTTGATTTAGCAAATTCTTAAGAGGATCTAAGAAATTAATCTGTAAAACTTTCTCTTAAATTTGCTTTTTCTTGCCTCATTACCATTTTTAATTTCTTACTCAGCATCCTCAAAGAGTGGTCAAATATGTCTTCTCTCTTGTTCTTTAAACATCTTATGGCGTTTAATAAAAAGAAAGAACAATGTTTGCAAAACATTTATTTCCGTTTAGCATGTAAAACCACCACCTATGAAGGTAGACTTCGCATAAACGAGATAGTTGAGCTGTTTTTAATAGAATATAATCAATAAGCTGAAAAAAAGTAAAAAGTGAATTTTTTTACGCTTAAATTATTAAAAAATAATATTTTATTTAAAATTAAAAAATTACTTTAAAGGAAACTTATTTACCGCTTTAAACTAACGATTGATCGAATTTCGAAAAAATGGCCAAAAAGAAGTTATAGAAGCTTATTTATAATAAAATTCCTTTAATATCGGCCAATAGCCAAAGTCCCTAAGAGAAAAATTTCGTTCTAAGATGGGAAAAAATATGATTTTACATCAGAAATGAAGACATCTCATTCAGTTTCCATTGAATAGAACAATTAGGGAGATCATCACATCTTCCACATATGGGTTACATAAGACTAGAGTCCGGAAATGAACTTGTTCCCTTTTCCCTTTTATGGAAGGAAGTGGAGCCGGAAATTCCCCCGTCGGGGCTGTAAAACCCGTCCAATTACTGCAAGTTAAGATGTCTTTATTTCTTTGGTAGAGGAGCGTCTTCTCTAACCACCTACTTACAGACAATCTCCAAACGGCGGCTCCTTTGTTAATGGACAGTTTTTACCTTTTTAACAACCTGCTATATCACTCTTCCAGTTAACGCGATTAAAACTTTTTCTTTAATTACGTATGTATTTTATTTATCAAACCTTTTATTTACCCTACAAACCTTCCTCTGAGCTTATCTTCTCAAATATATTTGAGATTAATTTTATTGGCAGTAATTTGATAATTTTATAGTCTGTGCGAATCTATTAGGGAAGTTTTTTTCTCTTCTTTTCTTCTTTGGTTTTAATTCTCAGGATTCTAAAGAAGATTTTCCGGTTAGAATAAAAAGAAAATATCAGAAAAGATTGAAAATGCTAATGAAGAGTAGTTTCAACGGATTTATCAAATTCGTTTAATGTATTTTTGTTTCAATTGGCCTATACTAATGAATTAAGCCCGATAAACAAATAATTGGGATTTGGTTCTTCTATATGTTAATACCCTCACGAAAGAAAATATTTGTGACATTTCTGCTGGTATTTTTATGCTTGTTTTCTTAAATCCATAAAAGCAATCGTTTTAGTTTTAAATTGAAAAGAATTTAGATTCAATTTCCTACTGCATTATGTTCTCATTGTTTTCTATTTCGCCTGATAATGCATCTAAATTATTGCTTCAGTCAAATTACTTTTTAACCTCTAACAAGATGCCTTGGTTAAAACGCAACAGATGAAATTTTGAATAAACCTCAAATACATGGAGGGAGACAAAGAAGTAAAATAGATAAAACAGTTGCTACCTATATATTTTTTCTTGTTTAAACAAGTATTATGTAATTTTTTCATTCATTATTTCAATAAATGTTTTTAATTCTTTTAACCCTCACCACTCACTAATTAATATATAAACAAAATAGATACAACCACTTAACCATAGCATCACGCCCATATGGGCCCACTTGGTTTAGTGACATGAGCCCATATGGGCATTCCCAGTGAGGACTTTACCGATATGTGCCCCAGTTCCATATGGGCCCAAATGTTTTAATCCTATGGGGTCCACATTGATTTATCACTTCTACCTACACTATGTTGGAGAACCCGTATGGGACACATGTAAATTACTCACTGCTATACAAACTGGGAAAACCAGTATGAGGCCCGTGTAGATTACCCACTTGTATACCATGTAGGAAAACCGGGCCTATGTAGAATTACCATGTTTGAAGACTGGGTATATATCGATTTCACACTTCTATGCCATTTTATGCCCTGGCACAATTGTCTACGTGGGATTCACTTGTTTTACTGATATAATTACTCATGAAAAAAATTCCCATGTTTTATATTAGAAATATATTTTTTACCATAATAGAGAAAATTGAGAAGATCGATAAGAGACTGAAAGGGGAAAAAACGACGAAATTCGCATATCGTAATTAAAATATTTGTCTTTTTAAAACCATTTGATACTCCGTAGCAATAACAACGGAAAAAGCAACGAAGAAACAAAGATTTACAATAAAATTTGTGAAAGTTGTGCTCGACAAAAACAGATTACTCAAATGTGCGATTCAATATTTTTGTCTCATTTTTCAAAATATTTTTTTCACTTGTGTTCAGAAGCTCTCACGGGCTGCATATCAACAATCAGCTCTGACTCGCCGGCTATGCACCACTCTAATGTATCAAATCTAAAGGGAAAAATTAGATACAGTACTAAATTAGATACCTACACTATTAAAAAGAAATCCAAATATGTAGATAATGAAGCTAAAGATAAAAAAAAAGCTAAAGATAAATTCAAAATGTCTTTTCTTATAGTGACTTTTTTTTAAATTACCCACTTTTTTTATACCGATTTTAAATTCTCAACACTTTATTTTTTGCATAATTTACAACAAAATAAATTCATCACTGCTGCAAATTCCTACATTTATTACGAATCAATTCAAACATTTCTAATGTTAGATAGCGCTTAATAAAATAGATCAAAACTTCTGGCCTCTTTGCTTAAAAAAATTAATGAGGTTTAAAATGCTTTTATTCTTTAAATATTTCTTAAAAATTAAAAAAAATTTCATTTATTTATTTGTTTAAAATTACTTTCATTAAACATTTTAATATTGATTTGTGAATACAAGTATTGCCATACACAAATTAGACGTTTTTCCTTTCTTCTAAAAAATATAGAGTAAAAATTAAATCTTTGTAATAATTAATAGACATTTATTGACTCTAAACTTGCAATATATTTCTAATATTTCATTAAATCATAAATTATCAAATAGGCTATTCTTCTCAAAAACTCACATGTTTTGTTTACCTATTATTTTTATTTAAGTAATATTGCACATTAGTTATATCAGTATCTTAAATAATAAATTAAAATAAAATTGTTACGATTTTTTTTTTTACGTAACACATTCATTTTAACATTATATATAAACAGAATAGTATAACAGCAAATCAAAATTTTAATCAAAACTATGAAGAAATATTTTTTTTTAAGAATTAACTTATAATTTAGATACTGAATACGTACTCATTATTTAAATAGAATTCAAATTAACTATAAATAATGAAGATAAAATACGTTTAAAGAAAAGTGATTATAATAAATAACATAAAGAAAGCTTTCCTCATTCATGTCTAATGCAAATAACATGCGTGTAAGTATTCGAAGAAGGATGCAAAAAAGTTTAGTTACTAAAGTTTAGTTAATGATGCAAAAAAGTTTAGTTGCTGAAAGCGCACCAGTTTAAACCAAACAAAGATTTGAAAAGTTTAGTGGTAATTCGCTAAATGTTTATTCTGCTTAGTCTCAGTGAGCGCGTTTTCAGAGAATTATATTAAATTTTATAGTTCTTTTCTTTTCTTTTTCTTTCTTCTTGAATTTTAAGTAATTTTTGTTTTTTTAAAAGTAAAGGAATGTTACTACTCGTTAAAAGCTTTTTATATTGCATATAAATATTTATGAGAAAAGTAACATATGGAAATAAGAAACCTCTCAGATTAACTCAAGAAACCAAATATAATTGCTGAAAATAATATTATGAATTAAAATTTTTTATTTCTTTATTTTACAAAGAAATAAATGTATTAAAAAAATCCATTATTCATTTACTTTAATAAAAATAAATAAAATTTTCATTTTTTTATTTATTTTTATCTTTTAAATATCAATTTAATTTATTTTTATCGTTTGAAATTCTTGAATTGCTTTTTATTAGTTATTTTTATAAAATTAATGGTTTCATGTTCTTTTTATAATAATAATAATAATAATAATAATATTATGTATATATATATAATATATATATATATATATATATATATATATATATATATATATATATATATATATATATGTATTCTTTTTTTTAAAAAAAAAGAGCCAAAAAGATGATTTGAAAGCGTTAGAATAATTTTTATTAAAAATATGATTAAATACATTCAGTAACAATTAAGACTAAATATAATAATTAACGCAAAGATTATGGCTAATTATATAATTTAATCACATAAGAAATTCAGAATTGTGGTTATTTAATAATTATGATTTATTTAAATTACAAATTTAGCAGTACAAAATATTAAACGTTAAAATTAATATAACTTAATATAAAACTATTGAGTAAATTTTATGCTCATTTCTTGATAACAGCATACTTAATTCAGCAATTTTCTTATCGCTTATTTTTTTTAATTATATTTATAATTTAGTATGAAACCTTTAAAATTAACAAAATGACACCACCTTGTTAATGCTCTTAACTATCATATAAACCTGTATATCTAAATTACAAATACATAAAGTGTTTTTGTTTTAAATATAAACATTCTAATGAATACTTTTACTTATTAAAATAGAAAAATTACAACCAATTAACAAAATTGAAGATCATATATTGAAATGATTAGCAATTATATTTAAATTTAACATTTTATATAACACACAAACGTTCCACAAATGAGATAAAACTGATATTTCTAAAAAGTAAATGAATTATTTATTGATTTTATTTGTTTAATAAGGGCTTGACCTTAATGAATATAAACAATCTATTTTCTAAGTGCTGAACCATGAAGTATTTATAAGGCTAGTGCTATTGACTATTACTATACCTTAAAAGGTTTAAGAGTTGGGATTAAAACTAATGTCGTGTATAAGACTCATACGACATACGGTTGCCCAACTTAAACTAGATAAAACTTAAATTGCTTGGACTCCTCATTTTATTTGTTTATGCCGAATAACTATGAATTCAGTGCTTGTAATAAGAATTGATATTTTATCTCATTACTCCCGTGTGTGTTGATAAGAGGGAAAAAAAACATCACCTGTTGATAAGTATCCAATGGATTTCTATTGCATGAGGGGGAATAAAAAAGTGTCTAGAATAGAGAACTTTTGTGGTCAAGAAAAGACCGGAAAGGGAAATACGATAACAAATTGAGTTACGTGAAAGACGGGGAATGGATGAGTTTTACTTACTTTTTTCCCCAACTGGACACAAAGTAAGAAAACAATAGGTGAAAAGCTTCTCATTGGACTTGAACGGAAGTGAAGTAATGTTATTGATGTCATCGTATACAGTTACATTTAGTTTTTGTTTGTTTACCTTCGAATGTATTACGAAAAAATGTAATGAATGTTCAAGCATGATACAATTAAAATATTCCCAATACTAATCCTTATGTATCTACCGGAATTAATGATTTATGACTGATAACGAACAACACATATTATGAAATATACAATTTATTTTTAAAATCTATTAACTCATCTGTACGGGCATTTATTACCTTCAGATCATCGCCAAGATGAAATCTTGAATATATACACGGATATTTGTGTGTTGGGGTGGTTCAAAAAATTGCTCAATTTCTAGTCCCAAACTGATTAAACTCATCTACATAAATAAATTTCACAAAGTTTCAGCAAAATCGGATGATATTTAGAGGTTGCTCCAATCACTTGAATTTCTATAAGCAACATGTTTTGCATAATGCATTATTTTGTCAAATTAGGCACATTTATCGAGTTAGAATTAAAATTAGAATAATAAGATCAAAAGAGACAAAGCAATAACATCTGTGGTCAAATTTTGAGTAACTTTCCTTTCTAAAATTTCCTTTGAGAAAGTTTTAACGCTTTGACGATGATTTGTCAATACTCGAAGAAATACGCAGCTTTTGTTCTTCATCTTTGGTTTAACCCTTTCGCACTGGACGATACATGTGCTGTCTCAGTCTGGAAAACTTTTGATATTACGGCTGGGACAACATATGTCCCATTTACTGAAAAATATCAAGGACAGAAAATAACGCCCACTTTGGCCTCCAAACTGATTCTAAAGCAGTCTCACCGTTCCTAGTTTATAAATTTCTCCTGTCAATTATTCCCGATCTAATCAAGCCAGAGACAACTGCATAGATGCCAACTTGCTCCCGACAGCGAATTAATATTTTCGAGTTGTAGTTTATTACTTGTGATTTTTGGTTTAATAAATTCAAATTATTAGGTTTTTTGCCCCCACTATTCTAAATAATTCGAAGGCTTATTCGAAGGCTCCTTCTTCTGATGGAGAGTCGAAAGAGAATTCCCCCCGATAACAAGCTGAGACAGCTCGCTTACATTAGTGACTCTTCTGAAACTGAAAGCATTGAGTCCACATTCGAGGAAAGCAGCGAAGAAGAGACCGACAATGAAGTCGTTCCAACCAATCTCAATGATTTGTTTCATGATGAAGCAGAGCTCCAGAACCAGAATCCACCATCATGTTCATGGTCCCATGCAACTAACTTTGCACCACGAATGCCACTAGTTACAAACAAATCTCTTTATTGGCAACGAAGTCACCGAAGTGTATTTTTTCTTCAAGATCTTTTCCAAAAGCTCATTCATTTATATTGTCCAATGTTTGAACGAAAGAATAGAAATGGAGAATAAAGCATTGAAGAAAAGGAAAGCCAGTTCAGCATCAGACAGTCAAAACGCTACAGACAAAATGCATCACATGACCGACAAATTCAAAATCGGGACAGTAGTTGGGATATTAATGATCATGAGCTACAACCGGTACCTCAAATGGCTCACTATTGGTCACTCAATTGTTCGTTGGGAAATGCAGCTATTGAAAAGGCGATGAGTAGGGATTGCTTTCTTTTTTTGATTGCGAAGTGATCTGCGATGGCTCAGAGGATAGAGCGTTCGCATTCCAATGAAGAGAACAGGGTTCGTATCCCAGTCAATGCGAATTCCGCATCCGGCTAGCACCTACCAAAGTGCTGGCGTGAAATATCCTCAGTGGTAGACGGATCATGGGTTTGAGTCTCCTTGCCGTCAGGTAAACCGTGGGAAGTTCTCGTGATCTTCCTCTCCATGTAACGCAAATGCAGGTTAGCTCCATCAAAAAGTCTTCCACGAAGACAAATTTCTTCCAATACTTGATCCAGGATTTCCCGTGTCTTCCGGATTTGATTCAAAATTACAAGGTTACGGAGTTGAACATAAGTAGTCGTATACCTATAAAATTGGGTCGGCTGTTCAATGTCAGTTATAAAATAAAATAAAATGAATTGAAGACGCAGACGTAGTTTCCTACTTGAAGTGTACTTTTTTGAAGAGTTTCAGTCAATATATGAGTCAATGATTAAATTCAAGGGAAGGACCAGTCTGAAACAGTACCAACCCATGAAACCGTAAAGAAAGGTTTCAAAGTTTGGGAGCGCTGTGATTCTAAGACTGGATACCTATACGACTTCAACATTTACACTGGAAAAGAATCTTCAGTGACTGAAGGAACTCTATTACTACTCGTTGTGAAAATGCTTATTTCTACAGTGAAGATTCTCCAAATCGTTCCCTGTTTCGACCAATTCTTCACTTCGGTGAATTAATCTGATGTACACCCTGCTCCATGGATGTGTCGGCACCTACATGAAAGGATGAAAAAATACACCAACATTTCCGATTGCGAGAAGACGAGAAGTATCGCGCGCGAGGTGATTCAGTTTTCCAAACGACAATAGAGGAAATAATTGCTGTCAAATGAACACGAAGGAAGTTTTTTTCATGTCGAATTGCCATAGCACTGAATTGACTACTGCGATAAGAACTCTAAAAGATGGATCTAAGAAGGAGTTCTCTTACCCGTCAATGGTAACACGTCGTGGGTGGAGTTGACCTCTCTGACCAACTGGGAACATGCTATGAAGTGGATCGTAAATCCAACAAGTGGTGGGAAAAGGTATTCTACAGATTACTGATGACCTCGATTGTTGATGCCCATGTTGTTCATCAAGACGTTACTGAACGAAGACGTCCCTTACTACCATTCCTCGTTGCTGTTGCTGAAAGTCTCCTGACATTTGGAAATACAAGCAAAGAAGTCAATAAGCAAAGACCATCTTCCTTCAAAACTATATCATCAACAGCGAGACTTTTTAATGTTGGAAACCATTTCCCAATTGAGGGAAAAGGGCGCAGAATATGTGTATGGTGCGCAAAAATGAAGAAGAGGCACGCTCACTAAATAGTGTGCGCCTCTGTTCAAGAACTGTTTCCAGCCCTACCACACCCTCAAGAAACCCAGACATTAGATACTGTTGTTCCTGAACTACTTTTAGTTAATTCCGAAAAAATTTATAAATAAATGTTAATAAAAAACGTTGCCTAAAGTAATCATCAAAATGTTAAGTAAAATGTCAATAAAAATGAGTTATTGACTCTAGAATTCTTGCCGGGACATACCCTGTCCCGGGGTTCAGATGCTTTAGGTTTACGGAGGGACATGCTGTGCCATCAATGAAGCTTGTGAAATCATTGTTGTTGATGGTGCGCTGTTACGGGGAGTTTATGCGTCTTCAAGACCTTTAACCTCTTAGCCATAAAAGTTATTTTATCTGATAATCGCTTGGAGAAGAAATACCTGATCGCGGCAATGGGGCGCACTCGGAATGATTTTTCACCGTATTGAAAGGATTATGCGTCATTGTATTTTTGTATTACACCTTTTGCACGTTCTGTTGTATCATTAGTAACTTTTGACAATTTTTGAACAATATTTAAATTTTTCAATGTCAATTTTTGAACAATAAATTTGCATCTCGATGAATACAGCATCTTCTTGGCGAGAAATGTTTTGGACCTTTCACCTCCTTTGCCTGCTAAAAAGTAGAAAATGCTGGGGGTTTTTTTTTCAACTATTTTTTTTAAGTTTAGTTTGGTTAATGCATAAAAAATGTTGATAATTAGAGGCGTGTTTACATCTTGTGTTCGATTTAAGTTTTGAACCATTTTTATTTTTTTCAATTTATTGACTTGATCATCAAAACAAACTAAAGCCACGAGGTGTTCTGAGAAGTAGTACGAGAGTCTACAAAAACTTTTATAGGCGATAAATTTCTCAGGACATATATTTATTATTTGCTGAAATTATATGTCATTATATGGAGCTGATATTGTCAAAGGTACTTCGTTAAAATACTTAACGTAAACAAGTGTTATGAAAAGCGACTTAACAGTAATGGTTTTCTTCCCTTTACAGCTAAATGACCTTGAAAAAGAAATATTTTCAAATCATAAATGCACTTGCTAAACGAGCGAGTCCTCACAAAATGATGGATTTTTTGGATATAAATGATAAAGTTAACATTTGTTAATGATCAACCCTTGGTTGTTGTTGCTCAAATGCTTCTTACAAATAAATTAACTATCTCTTGTCGCGATCTTTCCAAAATTGGATCTTAAAAGTATTTATTAGATGCCAAAACAAAAATTTGTATGACCTTTCGTTTGAAAAACACGTGAACAATTTTTACAGCTGAACTTTCGAATGTACCAAAAAAAGTGTACAAACCGAAGAATATACACCTTTCATTATATGATGTTGATGTGATTCATTATTTCACAAGCGCTTTTTCGATTCTTGCACAACATCTCTTTTGAATTCCTGTATGACTAGCTGTTGTGTCGAATACGGAATCCTTTACGTGTTCTGAAAAATTTCATTCATCAATAGCTTTAAAACAGCAAGCTACTTGAACTTCAACCTTCTCTCTTTGCACTTTAATGATACCTAAAAGTTTTTCATTAACATTACTGAAAATACGCACTGCAATATGATCAATGCTTTGTTTCTATCCATCAATGTCTGAAATAACTTTTTTATCCAAGGAATCATCATGGGGCATCATTTTTAAAAAAAATAATGTGATGGTATTGGCCAGTCAAAGTGATTTTACTGTTTTTTGTTTTTTGCATATCTTTTCTAACTTGCCTTCTGGATCGTCAAATTGAACTTCATGATAACTTCCTGTCAGAAATATTGTGATTAACAAAAGCTGTGGCCAAAACAACATTGCGATCACTTAAATTAACTCGATCTAATGCCAAAGACGTTCTGGATTATTGAAGATGATTTTGCTTGTTTTATTTGCTGATAATTTAGATGGTTTAGAAATCCTTGTTGATGGAGGTTTATAATCTTTGTCTAAGCTTTCTGTAAAAGTCGTTCTTGCAAACATGAACTGCCCAGAAGAGCGAAAACTAACTGTCCTAAGTCGAAAACCGAGTTGCTTTAAAAATAGAGTTGGGTTCATTTTGATCATTAATTAAAGTTTCTTATGCTCTTTTTGAGGATATACCTGAGCTTCGAAGCTAACATTTTTTGTGTTTTCCTAAATCCTCTCTAATCTATCTCTAAGTATACTGTATCGAAATTCCTTGCTTTTCTGTTAACTATTAAAATAAATAATCATATAAATATTTAAAACAGCCAAAAGAGTCATTTTGACTCTCATTAGAAAATGTTCATTTGGAAGTTCCATGCCTATTTTTGATTTTGTGATGATGATTTGTAGAATGTAAATTGGGGTCTATCATATTAAAAAAAAAATTAACTTTATAGTTTCCGTTAAATTATATGTATCTTAGCTTCGATGTTCGAAATAGCTTAGTTTACCTTTTATTGAATAACAAATTTGTTTTTGGTCTGAAAGAAACCATATACAGTGCGCAAGTAAAAAAAATTTTAAAAAAACAGACCTCACTTAATAAGTTTTAATCTAATGATCGGATATATACGTTCTAAGACTCAATCTTAATGGTTCGGTACGTTGACGTCAAATAGGATAATTTATTAATAAATGTTCAAAAACGTACTTTTTCAGAAGAAACATATCCATTTCGGAGGGATTCGGATATCTGATCATCAAATTATAGGGGGTGCCAGCATTCTAGGATGTATGGTCCCAATAGTTTGGTTAGGAGAGCTGCCCAAAATATGGATCCCTCAATCTTAATTTTACTTTTTGCGTATTTCGCCAAATCTCGAAAAAAATTTTAACAAATTTAACATTTTTGCACACAAATATAAAACTCTTTTATCCAAAGATAATTCCATGCCAAAATTCCATGCAAACTTTCATTAAATATTTATTATTTTTTATTATTTTATTTAAAAAAAGTCGATAATTTTTAATTTGTAAGGTAAATAATTTTTACACGATTTCAAATAATTTAGTTTTATATATCAAAATACAAAATTTTGATATAAATTTTGATACATGAAGATTACCGATCATTAAATCAAAAGTTGAACAGGATGGAGCACTATACATTCTAAATATAAAGATTATTTTTGTTATAATCATGAACAGGTAAGAACTGCTGATAAACAGTTACTGTCATTTTAAATAAAATACAAATTAATCACATGACAGCAAATTGCATAATTTTGACAATTGATTCTTTTACGCTGACATAAAATTCAAAACAAAAATTATCAATTATTTTCATTTGATATCGGTTATTTTTATTTTTATTGATGATTACCAGATTTATTTTTTAGATTGCTTATTGATGTGTATGCTTACCAGACTAGATGATAAGGAATTATTCTATCCTATGCAAAACTTGCAAGTAGATATCGCTTTTTGAACAACGTTTGCGATATTGCTGTCCCTAATACTTGGATAGTTTTAAAGAAATATTTTGTCATCATTATAACACATTGCGAGATTATTCTTGTGCTTGTTGTGCAACTATGAATTACTGTTTTTTGAATCAGATAGTCCTTAATCTATTTAACTTCTCAGGGAAGAGAATAAAACTTATAGATATGAGATATGCTAGAAACCAATTTATCACTGTTTTGCTATTTCCTTCCGCGGATATACTGTAATAAACATATTTTAATGTCTAACTAATAATGAAACTTCCACGTTTTAAAACATGCTGTGTGTTAATTTTTATTATTTATATTCGTATAATTTGTTTATTTTCGTATTACTTGCGCTTATGTGAAAGAATAATCTGCAATACAATGTTTCACTACATTATTTATTGTTATTACGATAATAAAATTTTTTATTTATTTCTTCATTTTTATAAGCCCTTATATATTTTAATTTTAATAATATTCATCATTTAAAAAAATCATTTTCTTTGGAATAACGCAAATTTCTCATGAGGATCAAATTGAATACAAATGGTGGTTTTTGTTAAGTCCAAAATACGGCGAAAAATATCCGGTGTTATAAAATCCCGGCTAAAAAATATCCGACTAAAACAATCCAGTGTTAAAAATACTAAAAAACTGCCCTTAAAACTACAAAACCAATCAAAGCAATTTTAATGTTACGATGATGCCTTCTGATATCCCTACCGATGACATTTTGTTTGAAATTGAACAAAATAACGAAGCTAAGGAAGAAGATTTATAAGAAGAAAATGAAATTTCAGCACCATCTACATCTGCGAAAATATTCTGAATATTTTTTTCTACAGAAAATGTAGATCCAAAAATACTTAATTCTTTGCATATCGTAGATAATGAAATTGTTAAACTCTATTTAAATCGAATTGTGTTTAATCCAAAATTACTAATTATTTCCGTAAAATGTAAAAAGAAAACAAATTTTTAGGTAAGTAAGTATTTTGCTTCGTATTTTTCGATTTATTTTCCATTCAATTAGTTAATTATTTTTTCTTCAAATTATGTAATATTGCAATCCCGATATTCAACAATTAAACTATCATATACTAAAAAATATTTTTCATCAATCAGAATCAAATCTGAAATACTTTTCATAGTGAACCATCGTTAACATATTGCTGAGATGGGTCACTATATTGTTTGACTGTAATTGTAAACATCTGCGTAAACTTCTCATGAATAATGGTGTTCCGCTTGGATTTGTGAACCGATACTTGGAACTTGAGACCTGCCTTCCGGAACGAAGTAATGCTTAATTTTATACTATGTTAGGGCATTACAAGTATTGAAGATTCAATTGGTTCTTCTTAAAACATAATTGAATGCCTTTCTATAATTCTAATAGGTTAGTTTGGTTTGTTTCTATTTATTTATTTCAATTTTATTTCATCCAGATTTCTCTTCAAGAATTTTTTATGTTGGCTATTTCAGGCACATTTTTGAGGTTTTCCAATGGGTGGAAAAATAAACTAATTCAACACTCGAACTGGCAACATTTAGTTTTTATCTTAAAAATCAAGTTTCACTTCCGTTTAATTATCCTCTTCACTACTGAAGTACAAATGAATATAGCAAAAAAATATTTTATAGACCCGAATTTCTATTTTATTGCCATAAGTTATAATAAGATAAAAAAAATAAGAATTCCATTGCCATTAGGTTAATAATTTTAGGTACACATACCAGAACCTCAGGCTTTAACTAAGAAAAATAATATAAATATTTTAAATGTTAAATTGCACCTAAAGTAGGAACAAACATGCATATTTTTATATGTTGGTTTATTTAAATACAATGATGTATAGGTTTCAGAAAATACAAAGGTATTTCAGGACTAAAAACAAAACCAATGCTTACAAATGTATTACTGCATAAAGTCTCAGTTTCAATACTATTTTAATTATGCAAACCACGCAAAATAAATAATTATTAAAAAGAGTCTAACATCAACAATATTTAATTCTTGAGGGTAAAATTTCAAAATTAGGGGGAAAAAATTTAAAGATATTAAATGTATGTTTATACCTTAATCTAAGACATATAATACATAAAAATATTACTAAATATCTATAAAATTGAATACTCATAAAACTATAAGATCTCACTTCACTATTACGCTGTCATAAATTTCGCCTTCTGTACCAAGGTACACATATGTCTCCTTGACTTTGTTATTTTAAATATTACATATAAATTTAAAAGCTTCATACAGATCACAGAAGTCAAAAGGAAAAAAAATCAGAATAACTAATTATATAATATTTGAATTTAGTGACATTTTCGAGCACATGTATTATTTTTCGAAAATTACTTCTTTTAAGTGGAATTCTACCTAAATAACTTTCTGCATCTGTTGCATTTTATATTGTTGTAGTTCATTTACATCACACAAGAGCTAGAAAACATCCCTGAGAATGATCCGAAGGAACTCCATCACAATTTTTATCCTCTGCAGAGGGGATGGCACTCCCGCTTCGGTAGCCAGACGACCTGCACGCGAAGTCGAGCACTTTACGGTAGAACAGTTTAACGAGAACCAATATCGCACACTCTCGGTCCCTAGACAGCCTGATTCAAATGATCACCCACGCGCATACTGACCGCAGCCAATGATGCTTGACTTCGGTGATCTGCTAGGAACCGTGTCTTAACGATCAGTTCACTACGGGTCCCGCAGATCCACAGAAAGGTCTATTGCAGAATCTATTGCAGGTCTATTGCAGAATCCACAGAAAGCTTAAATATCCACAAATGTCTTAGTGAGGGTAAAACTATAAGTTTTCTTATAGCGTGTTTTTAGAAGCTAAGAAGCGAAGGTAGTGAAGAGGTTATCCGTGATTGTATTTACTTCTACTTCAATCATTATATGTAGGAAGGGAAATTATGGATATTAGCTTGGTGGTTCGAAATCTGTTACTAAGCTTGCATGACTTTGGTAACAGATTTCGTCTGTACGTTTGAAACCATTTGCAACTAGCATTTTTCAAAAACGTAAAAAAAAAAACTTTATTATTTAACTTGATATAGGAGTTCTGCTCTTCGTAAGGTAATGGGCATTGGAGAGTACGGGACACTGGAAATTCTTCGCATATTGAAGAGAATGAAGAAAATATGGTGGTGTCAAAACTAAGGCTCGAATTCCAGTTGTGCCGATCATGAGATTGACAGATAAGTCCCCTCGGCTCCCAGTTGGCAAGAACTAAGTAGCTTCATTAGGTGATTCAAGTTGGTGCGATAAAATTCTGGTTGTTTAACCGTATGGGGTGAAAGCAGTTAATGAACAGTTTTTCTCAACAGTTGATTACCATTTTCTTTATGGTTATGTGACTGTTTTGATTAAATATGGTAAAATGACCATTCAATAAATTGTTATTTAATCATTTTTCCCGAGAAATTTCTAACAAAGTGAACCTATTTCATTTCTGTAATTCATTCATTTTCACTTTGATTCTATAACAAATTACCACAGAATTGTAAGAAATGTGAATAGGATTTTTATTATTTTGTACAATTTTAATCATTTAAACAAACATTTGTTAAGTTGTATGTCATATAAATTATAAACACTTGTTACATAAACAAAATACTGCCTACAGTCACATTATTTGTATTAAATCCTATTATTGTATATAAAACTTAAACCCAATAGCAATATTTTTCTTCCCATTCAGTGCCTTTTTATAATACGGTAAACTGCATTATTGCTTTTACTGAATAGCCATTATTTGAATTTAAGTTTTTTTTAAATTATAGGCTAATAACAGTATTTTCAAATTAATGTAGTTACATATCCTACGCCTGTAATAAAATCAATAATAAATTTATTAAATAGATATTAAAAGAAAATTAAAATGCAACTCGTTAAATGTAAAAACGAAGTTTGTCGTTGAAGTGAAGCAAGCGCCAACCATGGCATATCACTTCCCTTCCCACAAATAGTGGATATCGTTTTCGACCAATAGAGTGATCTGGCCACTTTGAAATTTAATCGTTCGACTATATAATGTTCATCGAACTTACTTTTGTTCTTTGTTTAGTTTTCTTTTTTTCGGGGCAGTCCGGGGCATAAAGCTGTCTGTGATATTTTGCAAACAGCCTGTAGAAACTGCTCCTTCACTGAGTGCATGGCAATTTCAGCCTGACGTAGCTTCCATGTTGTCAGTACTTTCCATTTTGTTAATTTATATTTATGATTGGTTCTGTTGTCAATGTATTTTTGATGCTTTTTCGATGGATTCTATTGTTTTTTGAAGTATTTTGGATTTTTGATAAAGTATTTTGTAATAAATTACATTTTCTTCATAATATAAATACATATATATAAAGAGAGAGAGAGACATGCGTGCATATGTTTTGTTTTCATATTAATTCTCTTTTTCCCTGCTTCCTTTGTTTTATATTTCAAATCGATATAACATTTCTTCTATCAATATAGTATTTAAATTACAAAACATTACATTAGTGTGTTCGTGTGTGACAAATAAACAGTGCAATATCTAAAACAACTTATTTGACAGTTAACAAAACGTAAGCAAAGATATTAAAATTTTAAAACAATAATAATTTCAAAGAACCAATAATTCGCTAACCAGTTGAGTGGTTTTGTTAATACATGCATTTTATATTTTTTAGTAGTAAAGATATGCGCAAAATTTGTTTCTTCATAACCAAAATATTAATTTGTTGTTTCTATAGCTTAGATAATCTATTGATAAGCTTCCTTACAGAAAACAAACACTTTCTCAGCTATCTTGCAAAAATAATAACTTAGCTTACTTTTATCCATTGCCTTAGGCATTTTTCCCCTTACCTTTAATAGCGGGCTACAGAAGATGATACCAGAAAATGCTCTATGGTTGTGCCATTTTCATTAGACCTCTATGATTGAATTATTTCTTTAGTGATAGCAACATTCCCACTAATCCATGAATATTTCACATTTAACCAAAGAATGTCTTTGCTTATTATTTTCCATCTTTCTTTTGTTTCGACATTTAGTGTTTTAGACATACAATATTTATTAGAGATAAATATTTCAGAAAAAAAGTATCTGTAATAGAATACTGATTTGACAAATTTAGAAATAAATTAAGGCTCCTATTATTTTCTATTCATCCAATTATTGTCACATAGTAATTTAATGAATTTGCAAAAAATTATTGATTTTGATATGTAAAAAGATTAAAATTCACTAACAAATATCGACTTTTTTCCTAACTAATTTCTATTAATATCTTAATATATTCTATATAAGATATATATCTTAATATATCTTATTTATCTATAATATATCTTATAATGATAAAATTCTCATTTGTTTTACTCTCTATTATCAATAAATTTACAATTTAACTTTTTAAAAAGAATTGTGAATTTAAATTAATAATCAAATTAAATAAATAAACAAAATGTTATCATGAATTTAAATAAATAATAATAAGTTAAAATAATTATCAATAATACTTGAACGGTAATCAAAAATCAACGGTACAAACGGTATTTGCATGTACTTTTTTTCCCATTTAAATAAAAAAAAAACGCTTGAGTTTCATCATTTATTGAAATAACAATATTTAAAATAATTTGTTCAAATAATTATGAATACTTTATAAGAATATACTTTAATAAGATAAATAAGAATATCAGACCAGACAACTAATACGCTTTTTGTAAAATATTTTAAAGAGTAGTAGTCATTTAAAAACTGAAGCTTTCAGAATGTTCGGTAATTCTACCAACATTTCAAAAGCAAGAGAGAGCGGGAGAGCTGAAACTAAGTGGAGCTGCATAAAAACTCTTCAATCATTTAAATTTTGAGCTGTGGAAAATAATGAATTAAAAGTTATACATTAAAACATAAACTTAGCTAACACTAGAATAAATTCTTACAAAAAGAGTTGAAAGTTAGCAGCATAATTGCAGTTGGCATATATATATATATATATATATATATATATATATATATATATATATATATATATATATATATATATATATATATATATATATATATATATATATATATATATATATATATATATATATATATATATAACTCTCTCTCATTAATCTCATTAAGTTTTCATCGTTAATTTTATTCTCTAAAGAAGTAATGCATATATTAAATCAAAAAAGTCACATAATGATATTTTTCTAGATGCTAAGAAGAAAAATAAAATTCAATCAACTGTTTTACAGTTAGAAAAACATTCTTAAATTCTAAATAAAATATTTCCATTCCAACGCTTTAAATTCTTTAGTAAAGCTTGTTATTGAACATTATTTGTATTTTTTTAGCAATTTTTTATTAATGCTCCCTATTTTATCTCATTTAGTATATTAAGATAAAGTACCTTTTTTTTAAAAAAATTATCTCTTTGACAGTTAAACATAATATTTGACTTTAAAGTTACGCTTAAATTAATTGAGTTATATTTATTTAGTTGATCTCTAAATAATATTACAATATAAATAAAATTTCTTGAAAATAATTAAGGAAAACAACATCATCCAAACACTTCATGAAAGAAAAAGAAGTGGGTGAAATAAAATTATTGTCTTTTAGTTATGTAGTCATGTCACAATTATAGTGCGTGACAGACAGGTCAATTTTTTCAGTGATAAATTTGTATGGTGATTTTAAGATATCAAACAGTTTGGCTTTCTGCTTTGGAAACTTAAAGCTCTTGATGTTAGAATACAAGGGGACACGCATACCAATTCATCTTAATCATGTAGGATAATTTAGTCATTTTTGACATATTTAATTGTTTAAGCCCCTCTTAGAAATGAAATATATTGTTAACATACTTAAGACATACAAATCGATATTAAGTGAATTTTGATATTAAATACATGCAAAAAAATGATTTTTATAATTAATTATTAAAATATTATTTATATAAAAATAATAATTACAATGATTATTGCAAACTGATGTCATTAGGAAAATATTTATTGTAATAAAAATTTTATTCTGTATCAAAGGAATGGCACAAAAAATTATTATGCTTGATTGGATTGACAAATTTTTATGATAATATTGTTTAAGCCCTTCTTAGAAATGAAATATATTGTCAACATACTAAAGAAATGCAATCGATATTAGGGGAATTTTGATATTAAACACGCAAAAAAATAATTTTTACAATTAATTATTACAATATTATTTATACAAAAATAATAATTACAATAAATATTGAAAACTGACGGCATTAAGAAAATATTTATTGTAATAAAAATTTTATTCTGTATTAAAAGAATGGCACAAAAAATATTAATGCTTAAATGGATTGATGAAGAAGGTTAATTAAAAGAACAAAAAATAAACTTTCTGCAAGTATATGCTGGGTAGTCAAAATATTAGTCTTTATAAGATATTAAGTTAAAAAAAAAAACTACGTCCAATAGGATTATCAAAAATTAATATTTAAATGTGAGTAAAATGTTTTACTTTTAAGAGCATTAAGATCCAAGAAAATTTAGGTCATGTAAAACCATTTAATGCTGTGATTTAAGGATTAAAATCGGATTATCGGATTCTTAAAATCGGATTACAGATAAATAATTTCAACAATGTTGTTTAGAAAATTTCGGAAAATTTCAGTCTACCTTTGTAATCAAGCCGAAGGTTAATTGATTTATTAATTGACTTGTAGGAAATTATACTAATTTTCTTGAAGAATTTCTATTACAAATGTTTTTCATTGTATTTTTTTTAAAAATCGAAATGCATTTTTTTTACTTTTAATTTTTTTCGTTTAATTTCAAAAACCGAAGTTACTCATTTTTATTGAGTATACATCTATACGTTAATTTCGTGTTCTTAATTTGAAATGGAAGATCAAGTAAGAAACATTGTATTCCGAAAATATTTCTAAACTGTTTTAGATGAGTTTTGACTTGTAACGTTTGCTTACCAGCATTTTGGAATTAAACATTTATGTAATAAAAAATACTCTAAACTTATATATTCTTCATCCTAATTAAAACTGCTAATCAAAGGGGGAAATGTTTACTAATATAAAAATATTTTTGTCTCAGACCTAACGAGGCATATCAGGGAAACAATTTTGTAATTCTTTTTCTATTTTCTTTTTGATAATCTAAACTTTTGAATATTATGCATATCTTTTTTAATGTTTCTTTGCACTAAATATTGACAGCCTATTTGTTTTACTGTTTTGCGGTTTAACTCATATGTTGTCATTCGCTTTTTATTTTCTATAAGATTTTCTCGAAATGTAAGTAGGCGAAATAAGTCAAGTCCAAATTTAAATAAATTACATTTCATCCTTTTGTCACGAAATGCAAAATAGATTATTTAACATTCAAGATTTCTTGTTAGAGTTCTTAATTAATTTATCTCCATTGCTTTAAAGAAACTTTCGTTTTTCTAACTGCTATTAAAATTCTTCAACTTTTAAGTAACCGTCATTTCTTATAGTTTTTAAATTATATTATATAGCAACTTTAACAATTTTGTTTGAGTTTTCCACAGGACTCTGGATTTTTTCTTGCTATTTATTTATTTGTAAATCTAAACTTTTTGAATAGATTTCATTATTTCTTAAGAAGCTCTTCTCAATCTTATAATTTAAAAAAATAATAATAAATTAATCTTGATTTATTTATTTTTTAATTTTTTTATATCAATTTAACAAATTTTTTAACAAAACCATGCAACTAAATAATTTATTGGTTATTTCGGCTTTGGGTGAGTTTTATAAAAATAAAAAAAATAACTTCCCTGGCAATTTCCCGACGGAAAAATAAAGACAGAAGAAATTCCTGAATTGTGTGCAGGAAAAGCAAAGATAAGGGACGTTAAAAAATTCAACCCTTATTTTACGAATTCTGAGCTTGGTTCCATATCGTTTCATTCTTGTTTTAACGAACGTGTTTTTGAAGTAAAATCTCTTTCGGTGAGGGTTGTAATCATTAGAAATTCGTTCTTTCTCATCTCAGGCCAAGGTCTAAGGTGATATTTTATCTTCAAACGTTACATGTTTTATATTTTCTTTTCGTAGTTGGAAGAAAAATTTAAATGGAACCGAGATTTTTTTAAATATTTTCCACCCATTCTTCACCCTTTTTCACATACTCCAAAGAAGCGAAATGTAAATATCTTTGTGAGGATGCACCTGCAAAATTGGAAGTGTGATTGCAAAATGTAGATAAGAACTTTGAATGCACGCATTTTTCAAGGGAAGCTTTTTAGATATCTGAATCAATCTTCATGCACATTACATGAATCAGTAATGTGGTTATTTATTACAATTCATTCTTTGATACCATAAAAACACTAATCCTTCACACTAAATTGATGAGCTCTGCTTATTTCGTATCTTTGTTTCTTCTTTACTTGAGATATTTCCGTAATTTGAACTCAATTTTGATGACTGATTACGTTTTATTTTATACGTAGAGTTTTTCAAGATATTTTTATATCCCCACATCTTTCTTAAAACATACTTGCAAAGATTTTTACAGTGTTACAAATTTTAAACCTTAATGAGCCATAATACCGTTCATATTAGAACATAAATTTGAACCACATTATCTTGCTTCTTAAAATTTGTTTCACCATGCCGTAGTTAAACGCGAAAAGAAATTTGGTACAAATTAACAGTTTATAAGGTTTAATATTGTACCAATGTTCTGAAAGTAAGTGCATTTACAGAAATGTATTAAAATTTTCTGCAATGCTTTAATATATTTACACATAGCCTGGTTGATAGAACATTGGGCCCATCTCCAAGGTCGTAAGCTCGATCTCCGCAGGCAGAAGTCTCCCCGTGTAATAAATAATGACTAGTGCACATTAAATTTGTTGTGTCACAATATCATTGGTACATCAGAAACCTAAATGAATGCATTTCTAAATATTACAGAAAAGTAAATTTTTCTGCATTTTAGAGTAAAAAAAGAACTTTTCCGATTTCTTTTAATGTTCAATAAATATTTTGACCTCAGATAGCAATCCATGTCCATCTGTAACAAATACATGCTTAAAAAGATGCCCATGTGTTTTAATAATTCAATTACAGAAACTTTGTTGTAGCTTAAAGGATTTTGTAATATTTTTCATAATATATACATATATATAGGTATTAGCATTATAAATAGGTATAGGTATAAATAAAGTGCGCTGGTAATTATGACTAAAAAGCGTGCATGTCAACTTAAAAAAATTCTGATATTTATTTTTGTACTTTTAACAATTATATATTATAAGCAAACTTTAAGTACACAAAAAAGCATCGCTAAACTTTACAGGTAAAGTAATGATTTTTCCCTTTTCTATGGGAATTTAAATCACATTATACTGTTTAATAAAAGTAAATAGAAACAAAGTAATATTAAGTACATAAATTTCATAAAATAATTTATAAAATTAAAACGTTTAATTTAGTTGTTATTAGACATTTTATTCCGAAAAGTATTTTTCGAAATTTGGTGTCTAAGAGAGAAGAAAAATATTCTAATAAAAAATTAAGTAATTTTCTTAGAATGCGCATACACCGATAAATCTTAACATTATTTAAATATTTCTTTTCTTCCTTTTTTCAATATATTTAGTTGATACTTTAAAGCCTACTAGAAAGTACTACTAGCCAGATAAGACTCAGTTACAACAGTTTTCATTATTTTTACATATTACAAACAAAGATACTATCTTTATATTTCTCAGAAAGTGTTATAAGATTTAAATGTAATTTTTTAACAGAAAAACTAATTTTAATCACCTATAGAATTTGTAATGTCATCAGATATGGTAGCGGCATTTTAAAGAATGAAATTCAGGAAGCTGCATAAATTTTCAGAAAATAATATACTAAATTTAATTTGAACTGAAATACTTATTCACTGAGAGAAAAAAGTGTTTTCAACTCTATGAAAACATTTAAAGAAGTTCAGTAATATTTACAGAAAGGCTTTGGTAAAGATTTTGGTAAAATTAACAGTATAATATGGTTTTATAATGTGTGTCAAAGTCTGGTAATTTTATGATAATACTTTGTGGTATAAAAATCATTTATTCGCTAAAATGTATTGTTTAATTTCGTATTTTTTTACTATATATGGGGTAGTAACAACTATAATTTTGAAAACCAGAATTTCCGGCCAGAAAAAACACCAAATGAATGGTTTAAATACCGTATATTTTGGTTTTATTAACCAAAATTATGTTGTTGTTTTTTTTACCAGAAATGTCATTAGGATATAATAAGTTAATTTTATTATAATTTTTTCCGTGTAGGCTAAATAAACCTAACCACATAAATATTGTTTTTTACAACTAATCGTAATAACAGACATACTAAGACTAAACAGATTTTAATTCATCATTCAAACATAGAACATGATTGTTGTTAATTATTTCTTTTTTTAAGCAGTTTTAACTGTAAAAATTTTAACTGTAACAGTTTTAACTGCAAAAGTATTGACATTTATTAGTTCTAATTATGAAATTTCAAAAACTCAAATAATTGAACGGTAACAGACATGATATTAATTTTTATATAGCTGTTTTTAGGGTGTTTGGGTTTTATTTTTAAAATGTCGTATCACAATTTTAAAATGTGACTTAATTTCTGAAAAGTAATTCTATGGAAAACTAAATTTCCTTTCTATTAATTTCTTTACAATTTTATTTTTCATTAAACAATGTCGTATAAATTTATGTTTTACTTGAAAGCGTGTTACAATGAAAACTCATGCCACCAAATTATGAAAATGACCCAAAAAATTACCTTTCTGAATAAAAACTAGATTATAATTGGAATAAATTCTTGTTATAAAATGCATTATCGAGTCGATATTTTAGATCTGCTAAAAAATAAAAAATAATTATTGATTTTTTACAGAGACTGCCGTGTAGTACGGGATCCACAAACGCTTAAATCTAAAGGATATGGTTTTGTTTCATTCGTCAAAAAAGCGGTAAGTTTAATAAATTTTTTGTATAAATATTTATTCATAAAACTAAGCTTATCATATTATTATAATAGTTCAATTCTTAGAAATAGCCACAAAACAGTGGTTTTTCTAATACGATCTTTTTCATTTATTTATTTTATTTTATTTTTGAAAAACGAAAATTATGACAATAGAGTAAACACACTGATGTAAAATTGATTATACATAAAGGAACAGTTAAAAAAAACACTGATATTCTTATACTCAGAATTTCGATTTCCCTGCTTTAAAACCACAAAATCAAAAAATCAGACAAAGCACATTCAAATAAATTCTTTTGTTTATATACTTAAGATAATTATGAACAAATTAAATTTCCGTAATCATAATATTCGTTCTAATAATATAAACTGCAAATCCAGTGACTGTTTTCAGCCTTGAAGAAAAATCTCGGCTGAAGGCGATTTAGGTCACACTTACAAAGCCCGTATTTTTTTCCCTGGAGAGCTTTGTGAAGCTTATAAAGTGGCATGAAAAATGTCTGAACGGCGGTAATTATGCGGGTGTCTTTAATATCTTATTATATTTTTGTCTTTAACACATCTGTCCACCGTCTGGAACGAATAATACTTTTACCCTCGCATTTAGTGATGAATTACATAATGACTGATTTTAGTCTAGTTTGTGAACAATACTCATCATGAATTCAGGAAAAATGAGCCCATACTTATACAATAAAAAAATAAATCATTAAAATATTTTTTTAAAATTTCTTTGCCGTTAAAATAGAAATGAAAATGACCCAGACCCAGCTTGAATTTCAAGACGAAGTACAAAGCACCCAGACCCGGCTAATTTTGCCGAGTATTCAGCGCAGAGTAACACTGATTTATGTTCGATACATCCATATTCAGATTTGTAGCAGCGCTTAAACAATTCATAATAATAAATGTTGTGTTGGAAATCAATATATACCATCAGCTTCTTAATAATCAGGCTGAAAAATGTTTTGTTTGGTGCAGAATTTCAATTCAGGTATAACTTTCGAGCGAATTCTTTTAGGAAATTCTTTTAGGACAAAGCGAATTCTTTTAGGACAGAAAAACATAAATGCTAACAAAAATTGATAAATAAATTTTTTGGATGGTAGTTTTTATTTTAACAAACCGAAAGAACAGCATATTATTTATATGTTATTAAAAAGAAGAATGAATGAACTAAACTGGATAACGGTAAGTTTAAATGTTTACTAAAAACTTTATTTCATTAGCCCAATATATTCAGTTTTCAACCAATATGGTTAAAGCTCTCTGACCGTCTGGTTGATCATGAAGGTTTCCGTAGTTTTACTTTCCGTGTAACGCAAATGCGAGATAGTTTCATAGAGAAAGTTCTTCGTGAAAGCAAATTTTTCAGTTGTTTATTGCTTGACTTAGGGAATCAAAAAAAGTTCCCTTGTGTTATCGATTGGGTTCAAAATTACAAAGTTAATGAGTTGAACATTGTTAGTCGTAAACTCAGGTGTTCAATGACGGTTTTACAATTCTAAACCTGAAGCCGCGTTGAATCAGGTGATAGAACGATCTATGAGGTGACCTAGGCTCGAATCCGCAAATTCCGCATCCTGCCCGCAACGGTCACAGTCCTGACGAATAATATCCTCTGTAGTAGACTGTTCGTGGGTCAGAATCTCGTTGCTGTCAGGCTAATTGTGAGAGGTTTTGCGGTTTTCCTCTCCATGTAACGCAAATATTGGTTATTTCCCCCAAAAAGCCCTCCACTAAGGCTAGTTTGTCTCAAAGCTTAATCAGGAAGTTCCTTTGTTTTCTAGATAGGTTTCAAAATTGCAAGGCTACGGAGTTGAACATTGATAGTAGTAAGCTCAGAATCAGGTTGGAACTCAGGAAAAACTCAGAATTGAGTTGACTGCTCAATCTGGAAACTCGAACCAGCCGGGTAATAAATTCTATATATATATATATATATATATATATATATATATATATTAAAATATTGAGAAAATATACGAAATAATAAAGAGTAATGACAAGAGAAGGAGAAAAATAATTAAAATAAAATTATTAATACAATTTTTTTAAAAAGTTTTTTTTTTATTTATTTAACAAAAATTAAACAAAACTCATTAAAAATTCTGAAAACAAAATAAATAAAAAATATAATCTCTTCCTCAGCTCACAAGATTATATCCGCAAAAAGAAGTGCTTTCTAATATGGTATCGGAATCTTTCAAAAGTGATTTAAAATGATAAATGATAAAATTATTTTCCTTTTTTTCTATCACAGTTTTTTAATACTTATTGCTGGTTGGTAGTGATGGCTTATGCATTCTTCATACGGTCATCCAACCTGACCCAGGAGTTCTTGATAGGGTTTTGTGCAAGTCATTTTATTCAGCTGACCTCCATTTCACCATCTCAATCCCTAGGGGACTTTACAACTTAAGAATCTTCTTAGAACATACATGGGTATAGTGTAAAAATAAATAAATGAAATGAAAAGTAGACCACCCCGAATAACTTTGATCTAATGATGAAATTTTCACGTTTTAGGAAAATTCTAGGAATGGCTTAATGGTTCGAGGGGGTGACCACAAATGTACTAATTAATAAGAGCAGACGATATTTTAAAGTATGAAATCAGACTCAAAAAACATATTTTTTCAGAATAAAGTTACCTTTTTTTTCGAGGGATTTCTGACCCCCAAAATGTAGCTGCAATCTGGGAAATATGGTCCGGAGAGCTCTCCCTGATCCATTAATGTGAACTTTACTTTTTGCGTATTTTCGTTATATCTCGAGAAATTTTCAAGTGAATTGAAACATTTTTACATGCATTATGAAAATCTTTTATCAAAATGTAATTTCATGTCTAAAATGGTTTTTGCAAATATTTATTATTATTTTATTCAATCATAGCCGAAAATATATTGAATTGTAAGGTATAGAATTTTTTACATTATGATGAAGAATGTAATTTTTCATGGCAAAACACAAAATTTGAGCTAATTCGGTCAAATAATTCCTATTTCCTTGAATTTTAAAAATATGATATTTATGAAACTCAATTTCTCAGGAACTAGTCGGTCGGTTTCGCTCAAATTTTGCATTTTGTTCTATAAAATTACATGGTTTTAAATGACGTGAAAAATTGCATACCTCACAATTCAAAATTTTTTTGACCATTATTGAATAAAATAATAAAAAATAATAAATATTTACTAAAAAATTTTTTGCGAGGTCTTATTTTTGACTAAATGAATTTTATAATTGTGAGCTAAAATTTTTAAATTTTCTTTGTATTTTCTCGAGATATGGTGAAATACGCGAAAAGTAAAATTAACATTACGGCCCCCAAACTTAGGAGCTCTCTACTGACCAAACTGTTAGGATCACATTTCCCCTATTGCGGTTATCCACTATATTTTGGGGATCAGAAATCTGAATTCGTCGAAAAAATGGTATGTTTAGTCAGAGAAAGTCTGCTTTGTGCCTGATTTCGTAACTTAAAACATCCTCTGCACTTATCAATTAGCATATTTGAAGTTACCACCTTCTGCCATTAAGATTGAATCCTAGAACTTGAAAATTCGAATCGTTGAACTTGTACTCGAATTTGAATCACTGAATTGGAATCTATATAGGATGGTTGATTTCGGCACTCTGTACATTGTGCAAAACTGCCTCAAAATAGGAAGTACATCTTCATCCAAATTAGTGTACAAGTTGTTGACGTTCAGCTTTCCTGTAATTTGAAGCCAGTCCATACCAAATTACTCTTGCACTTTATTTAGGTGACAATAAGTTCCGAATTTCTCTGGACAGTCACGAATTTCCTGGTATTGTCCGAATTTTTGGGTACAGCCCCAAATTTTCAGTACATTATACAAACAAGCTTGATTTTGATATTTGATTGTTTTATTATTTATCAAAACCTGCTGTACGATGTTTGGAATTTTATTTTTATTTTAAACCAAATGTGATCTCAACCAACACACTTTAAATTTAGTAACATTTTGCGGTTTAAACTAAATTTCACAATACAAATATTTTGTTATGTTTTGTTTCGTGATATCTTAAACTAGAATTTAAACACTGAATTTTTAGCATAACTTTAAATTTGAATAACGTAGATTTTCTCAAGTAGATACTGATATCAAAACTATGATAAAATAATAAAATTTGTTATTATTTCTTTAAATAATATAAAGTATATATTTGAAAATATATTAAGACATCTTTTATTTAACAGTCAAAAATATTTAGGTTTTAATAAGAAACTTGGGTTGTTTTTGTTTAAGAATAATGTAGAAATAATTTAGTTTCCCAGCGATGGCTACACCTGTCTCTCTACGGCCCACATTCTAATGAAAAGTCCTTTTGTTAGATGGATAATGAGTTATCTTTCCATCTCGATAACTTATCTCTTTAACACGAAAATTTGGATTAGTTTCATCTAATACTACCTCCACTAAGCAAATATGACCCAATCCGTGGTTTAGGAATTGCCTTATTTTGTGGGTTGTGTTCAAAGCTGCGAAGCTGAATATTTATTGTCATAAATCCGATATAGATCAGTTGCTGATGTTCAGTGCCGGTGATTGAAGAAGCAAAAGTATACATTGTTAATGATTTATTGTTAGTTACATAGAAACCAGTTTATCTCAAAATGTTTTTAATTTCCCTGCATATATTATAGTAATTGCGTTAAAAATTATCTATAAGTAACAAATTTTCATAAAATATAAAATCTATAAGGAACACATTTATTCTCGTATATTAGGTAAGCTCTGTTAGTCTTAAAAAAATCAACGCCTAGAGTCATCCTTAAAAGTTCTTTCTTAAATGAGTTTATAGATAAAACTGTGATTCCGATAGTTTAAACGTGTAAATATAGGAAAAAAATTTACAAAATTAAACATATTTTCTACTTTAAAAGCATGCAAATCTAAGACATAATTTATTACCTTTTAGTAGTCGTTGTTATAAACAAGAATCAAATTCCTTACTGATAGGCGGCGGTAATGTACAGTACCGGATGGTTTTAGTTACCCTGTTTAAACCAACGCAGAGTCCGTTCTGGTGGGTTGAGATGAAACTTAGTAAAAACAGTTAATGTCATGGGAAAAAGAAATCTGCAATAAAAAAAAAGGTTCTCATCATGACCGATTAATAACATTTTTCTGTACGAAAAATGCTGTTGCAATTTAAAGTGTTTAAATATTCAGTGGTAATTATTATTGAATCATTCTACCTATTACATAAAAGTTGATTATTAAATTCGTAGAAATGGGCCAGTTAGAGGTATGTAGCAAGGAAGTTTCGGCTGTCAGATGAAACTCAAATTTTTCTTAATTCCTGTATTACAGAAGACCACAGCACTACAAACTGGAAGAAGAACAATATAAAATGGAACAAATAGAAATAGAACAGACATAGTGACAGAAATGTCTTTGAACTTAAAATGTCTCTTACTTCCCGGTCGCACGAAGATGTGACATTTAGCGCCAGCCATCTTCTCCAGAGGATCGCAGAACATACAGCACAATATTAATAAGGTTAAGATGTCCAGTAGGCAAGCGAAACTCGGCAACGCATTCTTCGATGTTTACAGAATAAAAAAATCTTGCTCAGAAAAGTATTCAGCAATCCTGGGATCCACAACAAGATGAATACTTTAGTAAGACAAGATACATCCAGCATGAGATTCTCAAAATATACCGGTAAAATTCGGCTTTTCGAAACGACAACAGCCTTCGTAAAATTGTGGAGTTAACAGTGCAATTGTTACAGGTGACAGGACCACATGAATGGCTTCCCCATCTAAAGCAGTTCTACATGGGTCTTGCGAATGTAACAGGCGACTTGAATCTCCAGCGTCTTTCATTTTACAAGCCATCAGCGTGAATTTATAAACGGATCCTAAAACACAATTTGAACCAAGATTTGATTTCACAACATCTTTCACAAAGCAAAGACGTGTAGTGTTCAAACACCTCTTGTGTCTAAGAAAAGTTCTCTGAAAAGAAAGGGATTAATCTTTCACTTAAATAGCAGGGCTTTCTCGTTCAATATGCTTAGTAAAGTGAAGTATTTTTTTTATGTTATCACCTGCATAGCGCTGTCTTCATGACCTCCGTAATTGTCTTCAGGTGCTGATTTTATCAAGTAGCTCAATAAAAGAACTAGATTTATCATCAAAGATTCATAACAGCAATTTAAATAAAAAAGAACTGATTAGAATGCAATCATACACATAATATTTCTGCGAGAATCGTGAAAAACTCATCATGTCGTGATTAAATTCTCTAAAATACATTTTTGGACTTCTACTCGACAAAAATTATTTGCACATACTAAAGCGACAGTGTTTCTTTTTCAATTTGTATTTTTTTTTTCTTTCGCTTTTTGTGTTACTTTTTCTTAAGTAGTGATCTAATTTATAACTATTTTTATGGTAGATTTCTTCTTCTGAAGTCCATATACCATATATACAAAATTTCATCGATGTCTGTCAATCAGTACGGTGTTAGTCGAAATATAATATCTTTAGTTTTACGAACGTTGTGTAAAAAGTAATTGAAATTTTATAAAGATGTACGCATATTATGCGTATAAGAACATTAAACTCCTTAAAGTAGCTAATAAATTTTAAAAAAGACTTTTAAAATATTTTGAAAGATAAATATTTAAAGTTATTTTTTTCAATTAACAAAATGTATTTTTTTTTTCAGAGATAGAGTGATTTAAAAATATATGTATCCTATAAAAGCCAAATTCAATTTTTTCATCTCTAAAGATAAATAAATAAATAAAAGGGGGAAAAAGAAGTTTTAAAGGGGCAATTTAAGTTGAATGCATTTTTATGCATTTGTTGAGTGTTTTTTAGCCCTAAGTTCGCATTTATTGTTAGTACTCAAACCGTTTATTTATCTTTTTTTCGTCCCTATTTATTGCGTTTCAACAAATCATATAACATACCTCAAACACAATAAGTGTTGAACTGCTTCGAGATTGGAATAGAATAAAATTGTTACCGCTCGTTCTACAAAATGATGTACTAAACGCTTATATTTTCATTGTGGAGATTTATTTCTGCTATAAACAACATACTCAAAGCAATACCTTGTATTTTATATTGCTTCTTCAAACTGGCTTTATGTAAAAGAACCAAATTGCTATCCCATCGTTTGAATTTATTTTATACTTATTGAGTGAAAACGATAAGGTTTTTCGTTCAATTTAATCATGTATATTGTTATTTACAAAAACGAATTTTACATCATTTACAGAAATTCGTGGTAAATAAAATATCTGTCTGCATAAAAAGTCAGAACTAAAATGTTTATAAAATATTAAGAAACTGAGAGTCACTCTTTTCAGGAATAAAGTTTTTCCGAAATGTGTTTCTCAGAATTCGGAATTAAAATGACACCTTAAGAATTTTCTTAGGATTGTTTAACGCACCAGAAATTAAATTTAATTTCGTATTCTATTAAAATATTAAAAGGCGACTTTCAAAAAAATAAATAAAAATCATATTCGCTTTCCAGTACTCTTAAAAATATTTTGAAATTTGAAAGTTGTGAGAGCAAATTGTTTTTCAGTTTTTTCTAGATATTTTATGTTTTGGTTGAATATAAAAAATTAGAACAAGTTGAAAATATAACTATTAAAAAATTTTAATAATATTTTCTTTATTTGTCAAATCTTTTACTTTAGGTCATCTTAAAGGGTAATCAAAGGGAAAATAACACTAACTTAAGTAATAAGAAATTCAACTATGTCAGAATAATTGCACCATTAAAAGGGAAATGAAAGTTAAATGAATTTTTTTTTTTTTAAGTTAGCACTTTTAACAGTTATAACTGATTTAGTTTAAATAAATTTTAACACAAAATCTATTTTTTAATCTAGTTTGAAGATATATAAATGAATTTGTGTTTAGTTTTAGACAATAATTCTTTCATTGATTGTTATAAAATAAATACGTAAATTCAGTAAGATTAAAATTATATTCGTACAGCACATTACAATTTGGGAATTAATGCACTTTTTTTCCCCTTCAAATCAATGAATTTTATTCAGAATGACCATTTCTAAACTACACGTATTAGTGGTCAATAGTTCAAATGAGGGAGAATATTTCGAAGAAAGAAAACAAATAAAAATAAAATCCATACTTTCTTATGAGTACCCTAATGCTTAACAATAAATTTGAGAAAAATTTGCTTTTCAGAGAACAAAAAAATGTTTACGTTGAAAAAAAAAAAAACAGACAATGTGAACATTCAATTTTACAAAGGAAAGTGAAACATACTGTTTTACACAAAAACAAATTATTTTGTTAATTTACCTAGAAAAAGAAAGGAAGGAAGAAAAAAAAAAGTCAGAAAATATTTATTTATTTATTTATTTAGTAGAATAAAATGAAAATAGAGGGCGCCACACCATAAGAGTTTCTTTTCGGAGAGAAGCAACTTCTCAGTAAATAATTACTTAACTATAGCTACCGTTATAAATTCCGTTGGGTAGAACACTATACCAAATTTATTAATTTTACGAATTCATTGTAATTTATTTTTGTAACTCTTAATAAATTACATTACTAAATAATTATAATATTTGTTTAGCAGATTAATTCAAGTAAGAATTAAATAGTTGCTTTATTTATATACTATCGATTATATTATATCACTTCAAGTGATCATTAGTAAAAAAATATTATAAATTAGAATATTTATTCGTTTTCTTTCTTTTTTTTAAATTTTTCTGATGCCAGAAAATTGCATAATGAAAAGATGTAAAGATGTTTTGATAAACTGTCTATTTAAATTATTTTTCTAAATAGTACAAAGAAAAATGTGAAGGAATTGAGATTACTTCTTACTAAATTACTTCTGAAGGAATTGAGATTACTTGAAATGCTTATAATTCAGCACAAAATTATTAAAAAAAAGTAGTAGACTGTGAACATTAAGAACATCTTTAGTAAATGCTAAGTAAAACACCACATATCGGGACAAGAGGAAAGTTATATTTGTTTTGAATATTTAATTATGTTTTATTTTTAATTAGAATGTAAATTATATGACGTATAACAACTTTAGGATTTATTGCAATGCAGATAGTTAAATTTTGGAAAAAACTTATTCGTGAATAAGAATCAAAGTCAATATTATATAAAAAAATATAATAACAAAAGTGCATTATTTTAATTTCATACAAAAAAAAGAAAGAAAATTTAAAGTATAAAATACAGAAAACGACAAAGTTAAATGAAAAATACCGAAATTAAACAAACTAAAAAATTTGATTGGAAGAAATGGAAAAATAAAGAGAGATATTTGAGCTATTTCATAATTTATCTATTTTTTTTTTTTTTTTACTTTATTCTAATTTTATTTGGGGGTTTTTATAATTACTATTATTACCATTTTATTACATTGGATATAAAACTAGTTTATCGAAAGTCAAAGAAATTCATCGAAGAATAGGACTAAAAGCAAAATCATAGTACAACTTTATTAGCCTTAAAAAAAAATGAATTTACGATGAAACACATTAAAAAAATTTAAAGTAGACCAGAAAAAATTCTTCACGTAGAAATGAACTAACTCTCAACAGTCTTCTTACGACGGCTGGACTGGCAGACCTTATTTATTGTTCTTGATTTAAGTCTTTATTGCAATGCAGATAGTAATGCTAAAACATAGTTTCTGCAAAATAGATCAAGATTGTATTAATTTTGGTAATGTCACAAACTCAAAATAGCCCCGAAACAAATGTACTTGAACTTGAAAACGCTGTATACTTAGTATTATGATGTATAATAAGTAATGAAATTATAATCTGTAGTTTTCATAATATAAATTTAGATATTTTATAATTGATACATAGGTGTTTCTTAAAAAGTTACAATTTTGATTTAGCAGGAAAAAAACACGTATCCATAGTACTTACAATATATTTAATTATTGAAAATTTCACGTTCATAAAATAAAAGAAAAACAGTTTTTAGACACGTAATTAATTATATTGAAAATAGCAATTTAATATTAAAATATTAAAGAAATCAAAGAATATTAAAAATATATTGTTGAAAATTTATTGTAATAAATTTGTTTAACAGGCTTAACGGATATAGTTCACATAAGTTACGTGGTCGGTGCTCAAATAAGTAAAGAGTCCAAAATAATAATAATAATTCTTTTTCTTGATTTACTGTATCTTTATCAATTTTTTACGTCCTTTTTGTGATACGGGTTTACAGAATCCATGGAGTTGCTTGAAGTTCATATACAAATTACGGCTTTTTTCTGGATCTATTACATTGTTATTATAATTCCATTATAGGCATTTCCTAGCTTTTAAAATTCATTTTATTTAAAAACTTTAATCATTCCTAATCCTTCTTTAAATAAATTAATCATTTAATAATTTTAATTCAATTTTATAAAGAGCGAATGCAAATATTTATATCCTCGATAAATGCTAACTTTTTATTTCAATGCAAATTTGTAACTAATCATTATTCAATGTGATGAGCATCAAAATCTATTTTTAACATTTCTTTATCCAACCTCATTGAAGATTAGCATATACGTTATTAGGTTCACTTTAATTTAAAACGACCTTTTTGGCCTTAATTTTTCTGCCAAATTATTTAAATATTTACATGAGATATCGCGTCTCTAAAGGCGTTCATTAACAACTCTGATTGGGAGATCCCATGGCTTGTCCTTATTCCTATTATGCAAAATTACTTGAATTGTCACTTGGATAGCAATATTCATTTTATTTTGCACCTTGCACTAAAAGTTTAAAGTGATTATGATGCTTACACTTGTCATCAATCAGTCATTTTCCATTTTTTTTTTTTTTTTTTTTTTTAAATTTCTGCCATAGTCAACAAAAATCTATTCAAGCTACCACATGTTTATCATTAGAGTTCTTAACCGCCTTCATCTGGGTCTGTAGAATGGCATTTTTTTCTTTTTTTTTTTTTTAATGGAAACAAAATTCATGGCTCATCTCACCCTAAAAGCACAAAATGTGCCAAATAAGCAATGCCAACCCAAGTGTTCTTTCTAAATGTTGTATGTTCACGATCTAGAAAACTAGTTATTAGAAATCATTAGTTAAAATTTTATTAAACATGCGTTAAATTTTAGTAATAAGTTTTATTTTTATAACAATAACACATTTTTGGAAGGTAGCTTTTATTTTAAAAATTAGAAACCTATTTATTTTTACATAACCCTACAAAGAAGTTCATTTAGAAACATTTTATTGCATTTTCAGTAAAATTTGAATTATGTTTTTATTGAAAGGCAGCTTAAATGAATGAGTATTACCTATGATATCTTTTAAACCAAAACTATGAAAAGTCTACATACTAATGAAAAGGATCTTATTTACAACCTTTGTAGTCTAGCCAATAGGCTGTCAGTTGTCAGTAAGATGACAAAAGATTAACAAGAATTTTTCTCACGCTATGTGCTTTCATTAAAAGGGAGTGGCGCACATCTCCAACTCTAATCAATCAGCTAAACCAGTGTTTCCCAAAGTGTGGTACGCGTACCCCAAGGGGTATGGGAACAGTTTAGGGGGGGGGGGGTGCGCGTTCTTATGCGATCTTGTAACAAACCTGATTGAAATATCTTGTAACAAACGAAAATTTCCAGAAGTTTTATTTAAAAGCAAAGCTAGCCATGAAAATTTACAATCATGTATTTTTCTATTGACTATTTTTTGCAGAATTAAAAGTTAATAATTTATTAGTGTTGTCAACAGCCAGTTGTGATTTTTAACTTGTGTGCAATTCTTTTATCACAGCAACTGTTATCACACCAAAAACAATATCATCCTTCTCCCTGATTCAAATAAACTTATTAACAAAACTTTGTACCAAAGAATGAAAATAAACATATTTTTTAAAAAAAATACATTTATTTTTTTTATTAGTGGTAGACAGTTGTTACGAAAAATTTAGAAAGAGTACACAAAAGTCATAAATTTTTGAAACACTGTGCTAAACAAATGTTGTGCACTCAGTAACGCACGATACACATCTCGATTCAGTTTGGCTACCACATAGATATTTGCCGAAAACATTGTTTATGTCCGAAAATTCTTAATGTCCAATATATATTTCATTAAAAAGAAATTATGCTCTGCTTTCTAGCTTAGGACTGGCTTTTTTTCCAGACGAAAGTAATTCAAAAAATATATTTAACAATTTGTTCAAACTGTGCTCATTTTTTTTTCAGGATGCTGAAAATGCAATAGGTACTATGAATGGTCAATGGATTGGAAGCCGAGCGATTCGTACCAATTGGGCGACACGGAAACCACCTGCCAATCGTTCACAAAACGAAAGTAAGTCTCTTTAAAAAAGGAGAAAATATACAGAATGACAACAACAAAAAAATTTAATTTAAATATTAAAAAGTTAAAATTTTTTAACTTTTTAATATTCAAACTAAATTTTTTTATTAGTTGCCAAATACGATTCAATGACAAATTATTAAAAAAACTTTTTTCAAGTTTTTTCAGTGTATGCGCGGTATAAAAGAACTAGCTTAAACACTCATAATTTGTGTAGTTTTTAACGATTTTTTTTAAAAATTTAAATCGAAAATTTCGTAATTAATTTTAAATTGCTCCAAAACTTTTGTTTAATTCCATTGAATATCTATTAAGTTATAATGAAAAAAACGAAAGGTGAAAAAATTGATTTTTATAAAACTTTCTATATCTTCATAAATATTTATCTAAGTTTACGAAATTTTATGCAGTTATTAAAAATAACAGCTAAAGTAATCAATCGATAAGTTGAAAGTTTATTGCTTAATTTTATAGCATAAGGTGATTTAAAAATACTTGTTTACTTTCATAATTTTTTGTATTTCTCTAAAACCACTCAAAGCTTTATATTTTATTGCTAAGTATGAAAAATCGATTGAGCTTAGCATCTCTAAAATTACAAAACATAACCCTTTACGGAAACTTAAAAAAAACTGTCAAAAGTGTCTCCTCCATTATTGTCGAAGAGTGTATATATATATATATATATATATATATATATATATATATATATATATATATATATATATCAATAAAGTTATGCTTGTTTCTTTGATTCGAGAACTGTTTGCATATTATATCTCAAATTTTTATTGGAATATTGATAAATAATTTCAGAGTATAACTCATCAGATATTTCAATTTACATATTAGTATGACTGAAACACACACGCAGCTCAGATAACAATTGTTTACATTTTTTTCAAAGAAACGTATTTCTATATGAGGAATTTAATATTTAATTTAAAATTATATTTGAATAACATACAGTATTCACCTTCATCACACGGATATAGTATGTAAATAAGGTATTTTTAAAGTATGGATTTTTATTTTTCCAATGTTTTTCCTAGCACAAATGTTTTAATTTCAAAAGCAAGCGTTTTAAATATATATATGGACTTAAGAGTTGGGTTGTGGTTGAGTTGTGTTATGTTTAGAGAGTAGTATTTAGTATCTAGTAAATCTATCTATTGTGATTGGTGATAAATACTAAATTTTTTGTGTGTAAAGAGCTCTTTAGTGTTGCCATCTATGGATGAATAAAAGTTTCGTATTCCAATAATCCAGGATGTTTAATTGAAGAGTATAGGAATTGTACAAATGGAGAAAATGTTGTGTACTTATTGCTGGGATTGGTACCCTTCTCGTCTGCAGAATGTAACCAGCATTCGTATTCCTTATGATATGGTTTCAGAGTTAAAAAAACGTGGACTTAACTTGCAATTTTAACTGTTCATTTTTATAAAGCAAAATGTGTTGGATCTCCGGCTAAGTTACCTTCTTCCTAACAAAAGAAAAAAAATTTTAATAACGCTTTTTTTTACTTCATATCTCCCACATGATGACTTACTATTAAAAGCTGTTCTTTTCCTCCTGCAAAAACTTGTTGCGATTTGGAAATTCAAACATTCCTGCCCTGCCTTTCATAAAGTATAAAGCTTATGAATTCTATATGAATTTCAAAATCTGTAAACAAAAAAGATATGTTTTTTTTAAATCATAATAGATGTTTATCGTAAAAGAAAAAGAATGTATTTCATTTGTTTTTGGTGTTTTATCATTAATATGCGTATTTACTTATAACAAGTTCAATATAACGACATGTAAATCGATATAATTGGAAATATTAAGTTTTGGGAAAATGACAGAAAATAGCAATGCATATTAAAACATTTAAACATAAAAATTATCTAAATGATTTTTATATAACATTAATTTGAGCACTACTTTATTTTCATGGATTGTAGAAAATTTATTGCTACAGTTGCCATATTAGGCATTTTTTACCGCAATAAAATATTTATTAGCGTTAGAGTAATAATAATAAATAATTAATTCAAATTTATTTTAACTATTATATTAAAACTTAGAGTAATGAATTATTCTATCAATGTTTATGTAATCTCGGAAAGATTTTTGAAACAATTCTTATTCTGAAAACTAGTCCATTGCATTTATTTGTCGCAACAAATTTTTCCAAAATTTCAATAGAATATTAAATCTATTTACAAAGAAACAAAACCATATAAAAGCTTTGAGTTGCTGATAATAAGCAGAATAAAAACACAACTTGACAGAGACTTATAAGTCTCTCTTTGTATATAATGAGCACAAAAGTCTGTATCTGTATAAGTAATAAAGAATGATAGACTGAGTTAGTAATTAGATTTTTTTTTAAAAATACTCTTTAAAGATTGTTTATTTCTTAATTATTTAGACAAGAGTAATAAACAAAAAAAGGAATTACATACTCAGTTTTTTTTTTTTAAGGAATTTGTTTAAAATTAACTTCTAACGAAATTTTACTAAGGTGTTTTTTAAAAAGAACCTAGTATGTAATAATTATAAGAAGAAAAAAAATACTTTCTAAAGGAAACACAATTTGGTGCTATATACATAGAAAAAAATACATGAAGTCATCTTTTGCTTCACTTATGTTAAGAGAATAACTTGGCAATAATTAAATGAGTGAGAGAATTACTACAATATAAAAATCTTAACGCATAATATTTATTTTTAAAGCCTTTTTTAGAGGCAACTTGCTCCAAGCATCTATTTTAAAATAAAATTTTGAGATATTATTAAGTTTAAAAGGAACGTTTAGTTGAAAACTAAAACTGTATTTGTGAAATACAGTAGCAGTGCGGAAGTAGTTGAGAATAATTACGAAGCTTATAAATATAATATTTACAACATGTTTATAAACATGAAGAATAGAGAAATACGTCAAAATCTTTTATATCATTTTCATAAACAGTTCTTGCTCTGATAAGTCAATGTTATGAACTCGTATATAGATAATAAAGAAAATTCTTAGATACATCTTTCACACTAAACAGTTCTGCACCCTTCAAAATAAAAGATTCAGTGTGATCCTAAAAAAATTAACTGATTCTAGGTAATTCAGCGAAATGGTTCTACTTCTAGAAAGCTAATAAAATTTAAGTTAGATTAATTTTTAACTGTTTCTCGGGTAGGTAAAAAATTTAAACACAAATAAAATAAAATTTCAATCTACACCAAGATTCTCTTCTTCAAGCTGCAAAATAGGGTTGCTATAAGATAAGGTGTGGCGTAATTAATAGGTAGGATTACCTTATTTGGGGTTATCAAATCGCTTATTTTCGACTGCGCCAAGCGATGTCTAATGCGTGAGTTTTCGCCTGGAGTGATTCCCTTATAGTGTGGACATTCTGTTTTCTAGTGAACCAAATCTGAAGTATATTTTACTGGTCAAGATGAAGAATTAGCGTGTCGGTGTTGATTAATTCATCGAGTGTTAGTAGATAAGTTTGTTTCACTAAAGCAGCCCTTTAATGTTCTTTATTTTTAGGCTATCATTATGTATTGGTCATTACAGTTATAAAAATTATATTCAGTCCAGCTTATTCTACATTTACTAAAGATTCATACCTTAACAAACAACAAGGATAGTCCAATAGTAGGTTTAGTCCAATAGTAGCACTGTCTTGTTTCATTTTTATAACCTCTTCTCATGGGGTAAAACCGGGTTCTGCCCGTCTCTGAGTAAGACTATGAAGTGTTACCCGCGTTAGAAGCTGTGCTGCAGGGGAAACTACATCCAAGGCTGAAAAGAAGGTTTTACGGGATGAAATTCACTGCTTCTTCTGAGTCCATTTTTTTGTAGAAAAGACCCATTATAGAGAAATATAGCTTTTCTAAGGAAATTATCTACAATTCCTTTTTTAAGAAATATTTATAAATAAATACTGCTAGATCGAGTCCTATAGCAGTCCCAGGCCTCTCCTTGAATACGGCCTTGCCTTCATCACACGCAAATTACATATTTTCTAAATTGTCATGTTTAGATTGTCATGGTAGAATTTTTGCTACTTTTTCACTGAAATTCTAGCAATTCTAAATATATTGTATTCAGGGGCGTCACGAACTTTTATTTTTGGAAGAGGGAATGAAATTTGTATTTGGATCGAATATAGAAATACGTCCACAGCAATATCACTTGCCGATTCTTCTACTTATTTTGTTTAATACTCGTTAGTGTCGGAAGGTATGAAATTGCCACAGGACAACTCAAGCCAATTGATGAAGGAAATGATAAACTGCCTTATTTCAAGCATGAAATCACGCTGCAAGACCTGTATGTCTGTAAGAGGGGAACATACCCCCTAGTAACCCATTTGTTTTGTTTATTCTGCAATCGCTGTTTCATACTTTCCGACTTCAACGAGTGTTGCGCATGATCATGCGTGTGTATTACAATTATTGGATGGTTATTTGTTTTGTATTGTATCAATGTATGAACGTATCAAATTTCATTAAAATCGGTCCAGTAGTTCCAGAGATAAATGACCAAATCTGAAAATTCTCGAAATTTCTTACAGCAGTGTATTTATTTCTCAACTTCGGAATAAGAGTATATTTTTAAATGCGTGCTCTTTTCTTTTTGTTATGAGAAACTATTTAATGAAAATAATTATTAAGTTCTGTAAATCTGACTCTAGTTTAGATATATATGTATCCCAGATAACTTAAATGAAAAATATACTTAAATTAACGCAACTTTACGCTTGCCAATAATTAAAAATGAGCGTCTTATTATAGAAATTGTAGTTTTATACAACCTTTTACTCCATTACTTTTTTGAATTTGTCCAAAACTTTTTCATTTGTAACCACGAATCTATGTAGATCAAAGATAACAGAACGCATTGATTTAAAAAATATTACTTTAATTCCAATTTTTTTTAATGCCAGTATTATCTGCTTTCATAAAAATAATTACTAACAGACATCATTTGAGTGAATTATAGCTTTAAGTGAGCATTTATTTAAATTTTCATAATTAAGTTATGAAAATTTTCTTAAATAAAAATATTTGAAATTATTATTACCATGTTTTTTTTTAAACACCCTGGTTGCGACATTTTTAATACTAAGTCTATTTTGGATAACTGTAAAAACTAGTTTAATATTTATTCTGAATATATGAAGCTCTATGTAAATCATTCAGCAAATTTAATTTTATTAGTTGTGTTTTGTCCGTAGATTTTTATTACCATTTTTCCCTTATTATAACACATTTATTTCGTAGGCTAAATTAGAGCTGATTTGTAACAAATAAAACTGATTCTGAACGTGGTCTCTTTATTAATTATTCAAAATATTTAAGTCTGTAAACTATTTATTCATGAAACCTAAATTAATTAGTTATTTGTTACAGTAATATTGCACCCAATAAATACACTACTCTAATTTTGGAGAATAAATAGAAAAATGATTGATCTTACTTACTTAATCTCAAGAAAAAAAAAATTTTTTAAGTTTGATAAGTATGACTGCACCATCTAGGTAAGAGATACTGAAATAACTTTGGTAAAGGGAACATTTTAAGACTAATTAATAGAATTTTTTCCACAGTGTCTAAATTTTCACAAATATTGAAAGTAGGATAGATCTAGAAAATTGCATTTGTTTCAAAGATTTCCATTTTCTTAAAAACAATAAAGGTTCAAAATACAAAATTTGATGTTTTGGACATGTCTTGGTAATATTTTTTAAAACTTTTTAATTTTTAAATCTTAAAAGAAATATTTTAAAATCTAAACTACTGTTAAACTAATGTTTGAAAAATAATTGTCAAAAATTTTAAATGATCGTAATTGCCTTCCTTAATTGATATTTATTATTCAAATATATCAAATATCTTAATTGTCTGAGAGCAGCAAAGATTTTTAGATTGGAACTTATTAGTCAAAAATTTTATAATACGCAAAGAAATGCTTTTATTTGAAAATTTTTAACACTTACCATTTTTAACAGTTAAATAGATCGATTTCTTTTTATTTTATTCCTTCGATTCAGATACTTATTTAGTTTTAAACTATATTTCTAAACATATGGCAATGTGGAGTGAGTTTTTGACAGATTCCCCATTTATTTTTACATATACATATTCTCCAAATGTGTACAATTGGCATCGTTAAATCTCAAAATCATAATCGTTAAAATTTGATTTTTTATGAAAGCAATAAAAATATACGCACCTATTATTAAATATAGTTGAAATGTACTTTTGTTTGATGTTTAAAAAAGAAAATTGTGATTACCTATTCAAATCCGAAAAAACGCAGTTTATATGATGTAAAAAATGGCTATTTACTTTTAATACAAAATACGCAGACATAACCATTTGCATTGAGCGATACAATTATTCTCAAAAAAGTTTCAACTGATAAAAAGTAAATGTGATTCTTTTTTTACTGATAAAATGATAGCAAAGTACCTTTATTTAAGAAAAAAACTTTCTCCACATTCAAATGTACTATTTTTGGTTTCGTCAATATGAAGAACACCATTAATGCATATAAAGATCAAGGACGGCTATACTAATCAGTTATTTTATTCTTTATGGAAAACAATGACTGCAATTTTCTGCTAAGTTTAATAAATTGCCATTTCTGTGACCGAATGATAACATTTGCAATTTAAAATAAATTGTTCTCTCTTCCGAACCTTAATCTCTCTTTCATGAAACTTACCTAACTGTAAACCGTAAAGACTGTCAGAAAAAGAGTAATTTTTTTCCTTCTTTAAAAGTCAATAATGATTTTATCGTTTTAGTTTATGACTCCTTCTGAATAACTTCTTAAATAAGAGTATTTTTATTTTCTAAATCCTCAATAATTTAATGCAAATATCCTAAAGTTAATTAAATCATCTAACATAAAAATATTATTTCATTGAATTTTTATTTTCTATCATATGTGATACTATTTCAGTTTATGATGTTGCTATTATGAGTATTAAATAAAAAATAAATGCGGGAAAAATTAAAACGCGAGGTAAAAGATGAACGGTATATATAACTATATTAAAGTACAGCAAATATTGTGCTTACAAAAGCTCTCTCCCCCTCTCCCTCCCTCTCCCACCCCCTCCCTAAAAAAAGAACCCTCCCCAGAAAGTTTGCATAGGATAAAATTTGAGTCTGAAATTCGTACAAAGGACCCTGTAAACCACCCTCTCCTCTAAGTCATGGAAGAGAAGGAAGATCAGAAAGGAGTCATACAACTCTTTTTCTTAGAGCAATAGGAATAAGATCCGGTGGCATTTGAATTATAAAAGTATTGTTCCATCGGTGAAATATAAGGGAGAAATATCACTTCAGCTAAGCTTAAGCAGGGGTTTTTTTTTTTTTTTTTCAAACTGAGAACAGAAGGTTTTAAGGTTCTATCAGAACATTTTGTTTCCGATAGAACCAAAATTAATCAAGCAGGTGGAGTGGTGTTTATCAGTTTCTTATAACTTGCAGGCGGTTATGCTGTACTTTTGACTTCTTTACACCCACATTGTGGTCAGATGTAAGAAACAAAAGACTTTTTTCCTTAGAGAAGAGTAAACGATGTGAAAAAGGGGAACAATAATAAAAAAAAAGAGAAAATCTTTCAATTTTTGTCCTAAAAAATAAAATTCAAAAAAAATTTATATTAATTTCTTTTTATTTACTTATTTTTGTTTTTCATTTTTTTTTTCAAATGGAAAGTAACTAAGTCCGAGGATGTCATTTGAAAGGGTGCTCTCATTGGGAAAAAAAGAGTTAAAGAGTACATAATGCCTTAAATTTATAAAGTAAGAAAAAATATTTAAAATTCTTTTTTCGAGGAAAGTTTCTAAAATATTTCAGGAAAAAAATATCAATTTCTTTCAACAGTCTCGTTTTTCCGAAAAAAGTAACGTCTTTCTAACTTCGTGTAGCTTTTCATAGCCTAAATTATAAAATTTAAACTACATTAAATTTTTCGAAGATATTTATTTTATGCACATGACTATTTTAATTATGCATCTAAATTGTTCAATTCAATGCAATATTTTAAAAAAAGTAATTTTTGTTTGTTTTTATCAGATAATGCCAAACCTTTAACCTTCGATGAAGTTTATAATCAGTCCAGCCCTACTAACTGTACAGTGTATTGCGGTGGAATCACCCAAGGTTTATCAGGTAAGATTTCCTTTACGACTACTTAATATTAAAAGTTTGATTAGTTTAACTCTCTTCTTATTAAATATATCAATAGTTAACAACATGTTAAATTAATTTATAACAATAATTTATTTCCTTAATTTTCAAGTCTAATAATTAGTTCTATAAAGTCAAAGAAACAATATCTAAATTTAAAAAAGTGCATTACTCATTTCCAATTCAACGTTATTTAATTCTTTATAGTTCGTAATTATTTAATAGTTTTACTTGAAGTTAATAATTTATATTTTTTTATTTTATTCTTCTATGTTTATTAGTTTTGCATAATTTAATTTCGCTAATAGGTAACAATTTTGAATATTATAATTATTTGCAATAAAATTAAACTTAAAGTCAAAGCTTCTTTATTTATTAATATTAAAACTTCATTTGAAAATAATCAAATTTGAGCCTTAAATTGCGAATATATACAGTATATAAATAATTGCCTATCACAGAAAGATGTATGCTCATATAAAAGATATATGCTGAGATTACATAATTTACAGATTTACATATTTACAGATTTACATAAAGAGTTTAATTAGTTGATTTATTATTTTAAAATATATAATAAAATTAAACGCAACGACATTTTAGAAATATTGATGCTATATAATAAAATTCCTAGAGTTAATATTAAAGTTTATGAAACTTTAAACGTGCAACCAGTTCCTAACAGTGCGACAAATTCCTAATTAAGCTATTTCTGGAAAAGCAACAAACCTGAGTATTCATCTATACAGTTTTCAACACTCCATTATAACATGCAAAAAATCCTGGAACTACTTTTAAAGTAAATTATCAATGTTAAAAAAAAAAATTTCCTAAAATTTTTTAGGTAGTAACCTAACTAAAACATTAAATAAACAAATTAGTAAAATTTATCAAAAGTTTCTATTTGTTTGCTTTTAGGTGAGTTTCTCATCAAAATAAACTTCTGAAACATAATATTTTTAGGTAAGTGATAGTTAAAAATCATATACAAGGTAGGTGCTATATATATTGTATAAAGTACAATCAACCAGAGGAAATTTTGAAATAATTCTTTTAAATTATACTGGTAAGTTAGCTTTATTAATTTTTATCACTATCGTTTGATTCAGTAGCCTCAAATTAAAAATTATACGAAAATAATGTAAGTATTTTGAAGTATTTTTATTACTCTTTCTTACTATGTTATATTATATATTGCTGAGAACTTTGAAAGCACTCTATTATATTTGATGAAGTTCCAATCGAGAAAAATATGTTACTAAAATATGTATTTAACTTTTGATTACAAAAACGATATAGATAAATTTGTTACAAACTAGATGAAAATTTATGTATTTTCTCTCACATAAAAATTTTATTGCAAATTTAAATGCTAGATTTTAAATTTCTTGCAAAATATAAATCATTATTCAGTGATGCTGTAAAAAAAATTCGGAAAATTAAATGGAAACAATGTATAATGAGTTCAATTTATTTGATGGAGAATTTTTAATTGATACATAGTGAATACATTATTAATTATTTATGTTATTAATTATTTATATTCTTAATTATTAATATTCTTGATTATTTATATTATTAATTATTTATGTCATTAATCATTTGTCATTAATCATTATGTCATTAATCATTTTTCATTAAAAATTTATTATATAATTAAATTTTTCTATTGTCTTTAAATGTGATCACGCTTCATCAGAATAATAATGAAAGTTATTATTATTGCACGATTACAGTGTAAAGAAATTTATCAATTTACGTAAATAACTTTTTGCATATAAGGTTCCAAAGAATTTGATATTTATTTTTAACTTCTTATAAAGTTCATTGAATATAGAGTCAGTATTTTAAATACCGTTATAAGAATCAAAAAATAATTGTGTACTTATTATAGTACACAATGTACTTATAGATTATAAAATTGTTCAAGGAGTAGTATAAAAATCTTTTTTTTTATAATTTATTTACACCAAATTGTTAAAAAAATTGTCTGTGCAAAAAAAAGGTGCTTACTACATTCAGCTAGGAATGTGCTTTTTAGAGATAACATTAACTAAAATACACAAGCCTTAATTTTCCTTAAAATGCAAATGAAGAATTTTCTTTTTACTAAAATGTGAACCAATTATTTCAAAAATAATATTTCATGGATTTATTTGAAATGTTTCAAAAATATGAGACAAAATTCTATAGTACGGTAAAGAAAATCACTCGGTGGTTATTTTACATAATAAAAAGATAATATCTACAAATAGTAAAGTATTGTAATTGAAAAAAAGAATTTATTTCAATTGTTTATTTTTCATGAATTTTTCAAAATCTGAAGTTTATCGGCAGTTGCTTAATAATTATATTCCTTTCTTTTCTGTACACTTAATAAAAAGTCCTAATAAAAACTGTTTTTATTATGTTCAAAAAAATCAAGTAAATTAGAAAGTTTAATGATATATCTAAAACATATTGCGTAAAGATATAAGATGAGTATTTTTGAAAATTTTAGAACAAATCATTATTTTTTTAAATATTTTCTATCGAAAACATAGTTATATTTGAAGAATTAAATTATAACTAGTTTAATTAAACTATATAAAGATTATGAGAAGAATTTTGTAAGAATGTACCAAAAGATATAAACAATAGCTGGTTACAGTTAAAAAAAATAATTTAATATTACATACTTTTTAACAATATAATATGGAAAATATTGATATGCATTTACAAGTTAAACACACACAGGCGCTTTGGGAAACGTTTAACTTACAATATGCATAACTGTGGCAGAAATGCTATATTTTTTCAAATTACTTAGTTATATTTAGGTGTTTGAAAGCTTCAAAATATTCAATTTACTGATTTTTGTTAAACATCTTAAAATTTACAAGAATAAATTTATTTTAGTGATAGTAATTAAAGCTCTGTGCTGCTTTAAGATGAAACATTCCGTTACTTTATATTTGAGTTTAATTATTTATCTTGCGTTTCAAGTAAACATTACTTATTTAATTAAGAGATGTTTGCTTGAAATATAATGTAAGTAAAGTAATTTAGTAATTCCCATCGTCTAAAATGTAATTCAAATGTCAACCATTACTACAACTGCGTTCCTCTCTAATATTTAATTAGCAAAAGCGTAGTAAAAGTTAATCAAATTAGGGTTAGTTGCTTCACTTTTAAAGTTGCAGCTTAAGATAAACCTTATTCGTTCTTATTCTAATCCATTCAGGACTGTATTCTAATCATTTTATTCTAATATGCATTTAAATAAAAGGTATTTTTTCCCCCCTAAAAATCGAATTTTCTTTCGTTACTTCATTATTATTTTATATACTAAATATGTGAAGAATCAACAAATAATAATTTAATTAATTAACTCTTAAATATCATCTTACAATTAGTGCGAGTCTTTCTCTGAATTTTAAATGCATTAGATGTTTATTAAATACAATATAATTCCCAACTTAAATAAAATATTTTTGCTAACTGACGCAGAGCATTACTTAAAAGCATTACATCTGCCCAACATTTAAATGTGAGCCCTTTTTTAAATGTTTTTTAAAAGAAGCAATTAACAGTTTCTTTTGAATTATTTATTTAAGCACAATACTTTGATAAAACGTTTGAACGTTTTTTTTTCTTTTTTTATATATATTTTCCACGCCTTCAAAATTTAATGATACAAATTTTTTTTTTGACAGATTAAGAATGTAATCCGATTCAAATTTGTTTTCTTACATTGAAAAAAAGACAACAATGATATTTCTTTCAGTGATTTATATTAGAATTCTATGAAAATATCAACTTATTAATAACTTCTTAAAAAAAGACACAGAGCAATTGTTAAAATGGGTTTTAACAAATCAGCATTTTAAGACTGAAACCTTAAAACTGAGTTTCAAAACTTAAGTGGAAAGCAAAAACAGGATTTGTTTTGTGTAAAGGGATTTATTTTGCGAAAAGAGACAAATGTTTAATCGATAAAAAAACAATGGATGTTTTCAGTTATGATGAAAACTGCAGCTATTAGTCAGAACCCGAATGAAAGAAATGTGCTTAGAACCAGCTTATATCGTTTAATATGGGAATTCGTAGACCTCAGGTAATCTTAAATGAGCTTTAGTCACGTGAGGCAAGACAGATTACTGCCATAGGATGATATAGGATAAAAAAAAAAGGTCCCTATACATACACACTGAGATCCTATTTTAGAGATTTTTCCTGAGAAGCTTCGTTCATTTATCAAAGCGCATTCTTTGTAGGGAAGTTTCAATACGTTATTTTGTTTGTTACCTTGATTGGAGTTTTTTTTTTTTTTTTTTTTTTCATTTATTTATTTACTGTATTGTGATGCATTCTTTTGTATCATCTATTGATGGATCTTCCGTTTTAAACTCCGATAAGTTTCTTGGCTGTTAGAAAAGGGTATTTTATCCTGCCTTTATCGTCAACAGTCAATACTTTGGTGATGACTGCTCCGAAAGTGATGAGTCTAACTTTTTTTTTTATGTTGATAGAAGACTTCGAAATTTCTTAAAGCCGACAAGTTTTCTGAATTGGTATTTTAAACGATCCGTTATTTTTTTTTTTTCTCTCTCTCTCTCTCTCTACGTCTTAACGCTTGTTTTCAATTTTAATTTGTGTAATTTTCTTTTCCAATTCACCGACAAAACATCACTCTAAATTACAAGTATGTTGATGCAACTTAAATAATACAATACTTATTTAGAAATTAATTCAAAATTTCTAAAAGAAAAAAATAGTTTTTTTAGTGGATGACGCAAAAACTAATTATTAGCTTATAAAAATTCCAAACAATAATACTGTCATCATCACATGCATGCAGTTGTTTGATATTCTAAACAATACTACAATTTGTTCCAGAACACAGATTTAGACTAAATTCATATCTATCTGAATTTTAGCGCTTTTTAAAATGCTCATTTACGGTATGAAAATGGCTCCATGCTTTAATTTTTTATTTATATTTTAGTTTTTTCTGCGATAATTATGCCGTATATTCTATCAAAATTGGTAATTTAATAAAATTATTAATTTAATTAAATTATACATTATAAATTCTATCAAAACAGAGTGAAATGATTTTAAAATGTTTTAATGAAAGTATTGCTTCAAAACACTAATTTAAATAAATATTTTTTCTTGAGTTTTAATGAAATGTCGAATAATTATCTTGAATTTCAGCAAATTCACCAACTTCTTTCATAATTTTCAAAACAACAAAAAATCAAATCAAATTATTTAAAGAATTATAAATTACAAAGTTTGGCGGAGATAGGATAATAATGATAGAAAAAAATTAGGAATAAATATGAAACCCAAATGATGAAAAATATGAAAATTATGAAACCCAAATAATGAATAATTTTATGAGGATATTTCTTGTAAAAAATAACTTTTTTGCGGAATTTAGTGAGTTAATAAATAAATAAATACCCGAGAGTAATAATAGACTTAAAAAAAAATAAGGATTTCGAAAATTTCTCGTAAAGATACGCACAGGAAAAAAATCGATAGATAAATATAATCCACATTTATGTAATAAGAAATGAGATTCCGGTTTAAATAAGAATAAATAATAAAGTACACACTAATATGCTATTTATTATTATCTTTTGACTTTACAAACATTAAGAGAGATTTCTTTTATGAATTCTTTAACACAATCAATTCAATTCAACGATTTCTGCGCTTCAAATATTTTATAGATCTATATTCCATGTATTGATTATCATTTCAATACATGGTATTCGCGTGACAGTAAAAAGTTTTTATTGTGTTTTATTTAACTTTTATAAGCTTTTTTTTACAAAATAGAAAAGCTATTTTGTATTATCATTTAGAGTGTTAAATTGACTACATATCCTCTATTATTCATTATTATTTATAATAAATAAACAAACAGTATTTAATAAATTTATTTGTAATTTAAAAATATATTAATGCAATGCTAATAAAATTCCTTCCTTTCATATTTAGTACAGTAAAGTACAAAATAACTTTTTTGTAATGTCGTTTAATTTTTTTTATTTATTTATTTATTTTTTATTTTTTTTAGTTTTATTTTTTTTATTTGTTTATTTATTTATTTTTTTTTTTGAATTACATATTCGTAAAAATTGCTACATACTTATTTTATACGAGATTTTAGCTAATAATGTTTTGAATTTTAGTGTATCAACCCAAACATTCATTTAAAAAAGTTTTAATATTTCTTAAATCAAACTATTAAAATAAATTCCATATATCCAGATTGGTGCGAGTCTTAATTGAATTTCTGTGCGATTTCAGTTTAAGATTCGAACAACTCGCCCATATTTCAAAAATTTCGAAATGATGCATATGCAATAAAAGAAATTCCTTAGAAAAATATTTTGAAATATTTAAAAATATTAACTCAGGATAAAAAAAAATTATTTCAAAGAAACAAGAATTCATTTTAATTGGTTTAGGTAAATGAAAATACTGCTGTAAATATCTCCGGGACACATATCCGAAACCTTTTTAAGAAATACCATTTTTTGTGCTATAGTATCATTTACTAAATATTAAGAAATAGTTTATTAATCTTATATGAGTATTTAGAACTTCTTTCTAAAAATTTGTAAAGTTCAAAAATTCATTTTTCTCATTTTAAATATAGCTAAATTAAATATAGCAAAGATGTTATCTAAAGTTGACGAAACATACTTCAGGAAGGCGAATTTAATAAACAGTCTAGTTTGATTACAAGAAAAAACAGAGAAGGGTTATTGTTAGAAACACCTTAAGTTTCAACTTCCGGTTAAAAGTCAATTAAAAATGAGTTAAAATTACTTATAACATCTATTAAGTGACTTGTCCTCACTTAAATATTAAATTATATCCCCTCTTTTTGTGGTTGTATAAAACGTTCGAAACACGCATTTTTTAAATTTTTAATCCATTTTTTTCGATTAAGAGGAAAATATTTTAAATATTGCTTAAAATAAGTGTCTAAAAGTATATTTGTATATTACGTTATATTCAATAGATTTTCATTTCATTTAACTTTTCGAAACAGGTTTCAAATCGAGTGAAATATATTAAGGTTCTACATAGTCATTTGCGCTTTAGAACAAGTGTTTAGTTTTTTTTTTTTTTTCCTCTCTCTCTCTCTCTCTCTCTCTCTCTCTCTCTCTCTCTCTCTTTTCTCTTTAAATAAATATTTCTCCGGATTTTTTTCTTTTTTTAAAAAAAAAGTTCAATTTAATTCATAGGTAACTTTCAACTGAACTGATTGCATTGGAAAACAAGCATTTTTCCAGTTTTATTTCATTTTTTCGGGAAAAACAAATAAATTTTAAATGCATAAAATAAATGTCGAAAAGTTGATTTGATTAATTTAAACACTATATCCAATAGGATTTTAAACTGATCGGATAAGTCCAATGAATCTGATGAATCAATGACTCCTCCAAAATAGGGTTCTTAGGAAATTTTAATTAACAGAAATGAGAAGGAATTCGATGATTTAATATATTTATCACTAATATTCTGATAAAAATATATCTGTATTACATTGTTAGAAATTTCTCGGAAAAAATTGCTAAATAGCAACCTATTTAATTGTTATTTTACCATATTTAAACAAAACAGTCAAATAACCATAAATAAAATGATAATTAAAGTATTAGCAGTGAGAAAAAAAATTTATTAACTATATTCACCGAAAACGGTTAACTAACAAGAATTTTATTGCACCAACTAAGCCCACCTAATGAAGCAACTTAGTTCCTTTTAACTGCGCATATATTATAGCCGAAAAAGCTAATCTGTCAATCTCATGACCGACTGAAAGGGGGTTCGAGTCCCAAAGTTGACACTTCCATTCCCTTTAACACACATGAGGAATTTCCAGCATCCTGCGCTCTCCAAAGCCTATTATCTAACTAGAAACCTAGCTCCTAGGTCCAGTTAACTTCTTTCTTTACGGTTTTGAAACCATGGTAGCAGTAAATGGTTAAAAACAGGTATAGTTTTCTATTTAGGATTTTATAACCATATTAGTTGTAAACAGTCTCAAAACCGTAAAGGTGAAAAATATTCTTTACTGTAAACTTTACGGTTAATCGGATCGACAGCAGCTGCCGGTTATTTTACCATAATTTTAGAATGAAAATTCTAACTGTATATGAGAATTGAGCCCTATACGTTAAAGTCATATATTGATTGGTACCTACTAGCATTAACAGAAATTTATTACAACTAAAAGAATATGTTGATTTTTCCACAGTGAACTCATGAATACGTTTAAACTCATTATTGGTTAAATAAAAAAAAAAATGCAAATCGAATGCCATTATCAAATTGTTTATTAAACATATTCGTATATAATATAATATCTCCTACTGTCAAAAACGCTGAATAAAAATAGTCTAAAATTGCAAAAAGGCAGGATTTGTATTTAAATCTACATATTTTGCTTGCAATTCTTTTACTCTACTGACTGAGGCAAAGGAACACTTTTGTGTAAAAAATTATTACATATTTAGGTTAAGTATTAAAAACATAGTGTTGTAGACCGTATAAAACTTCAGTTTTCCAAATTCTCATTTGGTGTTTGTTAAATTAAAAATTTCCAATAAAACAGAAAAATGTTTGCTCACTAATGTATACTGTATATATAAAATTAAATTTTTTTCGCATTATTGCAAACTGTTTAATAACAAAAGTTTATGCCAGCTTGTCTTAACTGAAATGAAATTTAAAAAGAAATTTTTTTTTTTAAATAATAAAAAAATTACAATTATAATTTAGCTAAATATCAGAATTAGTTTTATAATTGCTGGTATAAAAACTTATTTCCAATATTTATAAGCTCTAAATTAGAATAAATATGTTTCCTGTGCCATCCTTGAGCTTGAGATATAACTAATTACATGTTTTCTTAAATAGTTCAATCATCATTAAAAAAGAGGTATTTTTATGTATGTGATTACTCCTGTATCTATGAAATGAAACAGTTCAAAGCGGAACAAAATTCTTTTTTGACAATTGATAAAAAGTATCCCCCTTCAAAGATTAGCAATTTTCATATTCCAGTTTGGAAAAGTCGTTCCATTAGACGATGGACCCAAGAGAATTTAATTGCTTTCTATCAAATCTCGACTCGGCAATTTCATTTTCTCTGTCTATTTCATAGAGAAAACTTTACCCTGACAAGAAGATTCGGTAATAGAGCCATTACTCTTACCATAGGAAGTGCTTTAAAGCGAGAGCTTGATTAGCAAAGGCGTATTACAAGGCGAGGCCGACACTTATTACAATATCGGCGAAATTTACAAGCCGGATAGAGCATCTCAATCTTCTTTAAGTACCTAGCCGTGATTGCACGCTAAGTATGGCTTAGCAATGCGTTTTATTATTAGCAAAACTACTTTATCGTTGTCAAGTTCATTACGCAACCCTCCAAAGAAACCTTTTAAAAATATAATACAAGTTATGAAATTTATTAAAAACAAACTCCCTTCATTATATAGGCAAAAAAATATGATTTTTATATACTGGGTGTCATAAAAAAGTACTATTATACCTGACAGCATTCATTTCTCTCGTTATTTTTTCAAAAGTAGAATATTTCTTTAAATTGGTCATATGTCACGGAGTATTTCGCGGCACTAAAATAAAACAAAGAATTTTGTCTTTCATAAAAGAATAATTATTTCAAACCTAAAAATAGCTAAACTATATTCTTAAATAAATAGATGTCATTTGAATTTCAAGCTATAAATACAAATTAATTTATCCTATCAGGTAATGTAAATATTTGAGTGTTTTTAATATTATAGCAAAGAAAATACTAATATATAATTATTTTTAAACAAAAACAATGCTTCATCAGATGATTTAATTTTAGAACTACAAAACAGAATCTACCTTATTTGATTTAGAAACAATATTTTATTGCGTATAATACGTGCTATTTTTTTTAAATTTATTTAATAATAGAGTAACTAATAATTGAATGATGCATAGTTATTCTTCAGCAATTCAATCAATTCGGAAAATTCTTTAATTAAGAAAGATAGTAATATTACGTTTAACTTTCAATACCGTATGAAACGGTCGGAGTTATTTTCGGCCGCGTTACAATTCATATGTAAACAGACACATAACACCTAATTTTACTAAATATAAGAAATAAAATAATGTTTAAAGTTTTGATTTATTTTATTATAAGCAAAGTTTATATAAAAAGCATTATCTAATATCATACTCAGTTTAGTGAATTAACTTATATAAAATATACGAATAAGATTGAAAATAGTACGAATAGGCTAAATTTTCACTGACTATCATTTATACACTTCCCTTTGTTTCACACAAAAATGGTACCAATATAGGTTAAAAAATTTTATTACTACCAAAGTTTTTATTATATGTAATTATATTTTTCTTAGATGGAAAAGAAAATATAGCTATAGGTCTATTTTCATTATTATGTTCTTTCTGTTATAACGATTTTTATATTAAATTGCATAGGTATTATACATATCACACTTAAGGTATTTTTGTGTTATTATATAGTTGTATAATTATAAAAAATAATTTTTTAGTTAACTAACAAAATGCTAAATAATATTTATTAAAATTTTTATCCAGTTTAAAAATTCAATTCAACAATAAGTTACAATCATAAAGGCAAAATTTATTCGGCGTCCTTCGTTTTTTCAGCTATTAATTAAACTTAAGCAATGTTAAAAAAATGCTTCGATATAAAAGACATATATTGAAATTAAAGTGCAATCTTTATTAATATACTTGAAAATATTTTTTAAAAAAATTAGGCATAAGGTAGAGAAAAATGAATGAAAATAATATTTTTAAAAGAATATCCGATATTACGATACGTTTAAACACAAAAATTAATGACATACGAGATTAAGAAGTCATATGTATCCACATTTTTTCTTAGATTTAATACAACGAACTTATTCTCAATAAAATAAAAATAATAATCTGATCACGATTAAAGAAAATATTTTATTATTTAAATACTTGTTTTTTTTCTTCTTTAAAAAAAAGAGAAAATTTTTGGTATTTTATTTATATGCAATGAAATTAATAAGTAAACGTTTTTAGAAAATATTTAAAAAAAATCATTTCGTAGTGATTCGCCCATTTATATTATGTTCAGAAACAATCAAAAGACCTATATAAAAGAAAAAAAGTAATTACGATTTTCAATTTAAATTCCAATATATCTTTTGGTTCTATTGAAAGAAAATTAAATTTAACAAGCATCAGCCTAAAGAAGCGTGTTTAGGCATTTATTATGTATAGTAAATGCAATGTAATAACTCTTTACATAACAATTACCACGACACTCAAGACATGATTGAGGATATTAATGAACGTTTTTTTTATGCCGTAGATATACTTCTAATGATACGTAAATGTAATTTATGCCTCCTTAGAGCAATTGTGTTTTATTACGAAGGATAAAAATTAATGTTATAACTCACCGTCTTTATTAACATCTGGTGCGCTACTAAATTTTAATCATATTAATTATCTTTTGTAGAATTCAATCTAAAGTTATTTATAATCCCTACTATGTAATTTCAAGACATACGCCCACATAAATTTTCTCCAATTCCTTTGCGTGCTTCAAAAAATATTTTAATAGATTTCTTATTTATCAGTAATCATATTAAGAAGATTAAAATTTTAAAGCAGATGTTTCTTCGCCAACCCAGATTCTTTTCATCCTTTTGACAGAACAGAAAAAAAATAATGAAGGATTTAAGAAAAAATAATTGTAAAGAACGTTTGTATTGATGCACGTCATTTCAATTCTCCAATAAAAAATATACAATTTTAATGAAAAATATTCTCATAAGTACTTTTTTTTTGTATCTGAGGTTATCATTGTTTCGTATTTTTATTAGTTTTTTTTTTTCTTCTAAATGGTAAATTGCGTAAATTTATGCTAGCAATGTGTATTAAAATTTATTAATGCGGTTTCTTAACAAAACAATAAAAAAGAACAGCTTAAACATTTTTGTCCATGACTAGAATATGAATAAAAAAATCAAATTATTATTTTTCGGATGCTTATCTTTCTTTTTATTAGCATTTCATTTTTTAAACACTTGAAACAAATTTTGCTGAATCATCCAATTCTTCTAACAAATGAGAATCATTTTCTGAAAATTCAAGATCAAGCTAAAGACCAAAACAATTATGCAACCGATGCTTCTGAATACAAATATTATTTAATCTTTAAAAAATATTTTTCGTGTTTTTAATTCATGGGATTTCTGTCCTTTAGACTTTTAGGTCTATAATGCAGAAACACATTTCCTGAATTGATAATGAATCTGTTTATGCTTCTGGGAAACTTTTGTGGGCTCTTCAGCCATTAAAACTATTTATTTCAGAGCAAGATTTTTACTTTTTTTTAGAATATAATGTAGTAGATAGAAATTTTTTTCTGATTAAAACAAATTTTCTTAAAGGTGTATTGCATTCATAAACCAGATAAATACAAAAAAATGTACTTTCAGTAAACCTTAAGAAAAAAATTTGACATAGTTAAAATGTTTTACTGGCAGTGTACTGATTTAATTCTTACAATAGTTGTCAGCAGTTGTAAAAGCAAGAATTTGAACACTAAAATCAATATCTTTTAGTAAGATCATTATATGTACTAAAATTTCTGAAACAAAAATGCTGGAAGTTTTTCAGCAGAAAATTACAGAGAAAGAGAATGTAATATATATTTCATTTTTTTAATGTAATAAGTTAAGAATATAGATTAGCTTTTAATTCACTTAAGTAACTTTTTTAAAAATTAAGATTAAAGGTAGTTTAGGATGGTAGATTAAAAACTATACACGTAACTGTAACCACATCGTATAATTATAGCGTTTCTTTAAAGTTTTCTTGATTTCTACTGCTTTATAGACTTCTAGTAAAAAGTTAGTTCATAGATTAAATTGTGCTCAATCTTTATATTTAATTAATAGATAAAATGTAATAACTCGTGTAAATCTTATAACATAATTGGTAAAATACATTTCAACGCTCATTTTAATTTTTATTTCAATTATGAATGGGATTTTCAAGTCTCAGTTTTTCAGTTATTTCAGAAAATCATCAAATTCCATTTCATAAAACTAGATTACGTTAACAAACTACAGGTTTTAAATAAAGAAATTAAACTGTTCGGGCCTTTATGTTATGATATCCTATTATTAAACTTCTAGTCTCTTATTCTTCTAGTCTCTCATTATTCTTAAACTTCTAGTCTCTTAGTATTTTAAAGAATTCACCTCTTAAAGCGAAGACTATTTTTTTCTTATAATTTAGAATCTCCATATTGAAAATAAAGAATATCTTGAAAAGTAGTTTCATTTTAAATATCCACTTTTTCATATGAATATCAAGCATTTTATTTCATTTGTTTTTAACTAAAACTAACAAATATATTAATCCTAACTATTTAATTACTCTATAAATAAAACTCCAACAACGTTAAAATAATAAATTTAACAGGTACATTCTTAAACCTGCTTTTGAACTTATGCTTTGAATCGTTGTTTCTTAACGGCACATTGAATAATTAACAGCCCTATTTAACTTTAAACACATATAATGGTTAGTTCATTGTTAATCTCTCTTTACAAGGAGTTAGCCATGTTAAAAGGTGGTCTGCTTTGATGGCTCTGACTGTATTTCGTGCCTTTGTGGAGTTAATTGCCAATTCTGTCAAACATTTCAAAGTGAAACAAACAGTGCATCTATTTGACTATGCCAGACACGATCATCAGTGAGTTTAGTTACCAAAATGATGCCTTCAAGCTTTACATTTCGTTGGTGAAGCGAAATTAAGCAAATACTTTGGTCTAATGATTCTTCCTTCCATTTGGATGCAAAAGCACGGTTTCGGTTTTTATAATGAATAAACACGATTAAGGGAGACTATTATCTCTAGAAACTCTTGTAACTGTTTTGTACTGAAATTCTACATTTAATTATAGGGATTTCAAATCATTGTATCAATTAATCAGAGTTAATTTAATCAGATGGTTTTCTATTAGATTAAGCAATGCTGTAATAATGAAATTTGCGTATTGATTTAGATTTGTTCAAATGAGATCATAAATCAATATTTTAGCACTCGAAAGTATTTCCAGGCGGAACTTCAATTTAATAAAAATTTTAAATCATTGATTAGACTTTATAATCTGTTCATTAACCTAATAATTTTACCAATAATAGAAAAAAATCAATGGAATAATATGTAAAACATTTAAATTTTATTTAAGAATGTTTCCATATTTATATAGACATATAAACTATTTTCATATTAACTAAAATAATAGAAAAACAAAATTTAAATGTTTCCTTTCATTTTAAATCTAAAAAAAAAGAAAATTAAGCAGTATATTAACTATTTTGACTCATAAACATAATTCATGGCCCCTTGGAAACATAATTCAGAGCATCAACATTTTTAGTACTATAATTAATTGAATCACAAATTAAAATAATTTAAATTGCATTTTTTATATTTAATTTTTAGTAAAAATATTTATTTATAGAGATAAAATTATAATAAATGTAAGAAACGAAATGAATTACTTCCCAAATTTAGTTTTTAAATATATTTACGCGTATATTTTAGTTTTAATAGAAACTTAATATAGCATAATATGACATCATTATTATTTTCAATTTGAGATAAGAAAATAATTACAAATTAAAATTTTCTTGCAAATACGATTCTTGAGGGATCTTAAATTCTAAGTCAGTAAAATATCGTCAAATGATATTAAAAAAAATTACAGTTCTAAATTAGTTGAAGTTTTTGTCTTTTAGAAAATTTTGGTTGATCAAAACCTTTTGTGCAAAAGTGTTTTTCACTAACTTCCAGTTTTTCTTCTCTCTGTTTTCCGTACCATTTCACAATTTTGAAGAGATTTTTTTCTCACGCCTAGTTGTCAATGGCAGAAAAATCAATTAACATGCCCCTGCAATTTATCTAATGTTTCTTTCTCTCTTTCCAGAAGAACTGATGCAAAAGACATTTACGCCGTTCGGCTCCATTCAAGAAATCAGGGTATTCAAAGATAAAGGCTATGCTTTTGTTAGGTAAGTCATTAAGTTTAATACCACTTTAGCTCGTTTTTCACCTCCTTTTTTCTCCCTTCTTTTTTTCCTTAGTGTTTGGACATGCCTGTTTCTCTTTCCTTCTATGTTCATTCATTCGAAAGTTGCCAGTTTTTATTTGCGAATATTTTAAGAAGACAATTAACTGCCTCCACTCCCCTTTAAAATCTGATTCAAAGAGCCCTGGAAATGGAGGTCCCACTTAATTGAAGTGATTCCACCACGAATGAAATCCTTCTATCTCCTTTGAGCAATATTTGCCGCTTAATTCCGTAAATTCTTTTCATCTTTCCTGCTGTTTCTTTTCGGTTAAAAGAGGGAACTGAAATTCTGCAGTTATTAGCCAAGGAGCGAGCACTATCAAAGAAATGTTCTATTTACGGAGAAAAAACTTACTTCTAATCCGAAATGAACCCTATAATTAAGTGACTGTCAACCTAAAAAGACGTCATATGAGATGAACAAAAACTATTCAAACGGAAAATACAAGTACAATTGTAATTTAAATGCTTTTACTTTTGCACAAGGAGTTTTTACATTTATTAATATTTTAAATTTATAAATATGTTGAAGAAGTTGCATTTATAACAAATTACTTAAGATAAATAAAAACAAGCTATACAGAGATACAAGTTAGATGACGAAAAATAAAAACTTTTCACGAATTCTTGTGACATTCAGATATTTGATAAATGTCTATATCATTATGATGTTGACAAAATATTGATTCAAAAAATTCATAAATTTAATTATTACATGACAAAATAACAAATATATAGTTTTTCATATTATTTTTTAACGTGCAAAATATTCTATGTTGACTAAAAAAAACTTCCCGAAATGCAGCAAAAAACAAAAATTCAGTGAAAGATTTATTACATCAATAACATATTTTAATTAGTAGTTGTATGGATGATTTTCCCTTAGTAAATGGTTCAACAACTCATTCCTTAAAAATATGTTGATCAACTAGAAAATATATATACGAGTATATAACATTTTAAAAAAAAATTTCTTCAATGAAATGATAAAATAAGTTCTATAATGATTTAATAGTTTTATTTCGTCACCTTTCAGCTACATTTTAATTTTTTTCTAGCCCAAAATAATTATAAATGAAGATATAAAAAATGATGATAAAAATGTACTGATGAATGATTGAACTTAATAGGCTGAAACAGATGAGACCAAAAATAAAGGATTATATATGAGTGTTACAAACGAAACAATCTGGAAAAATGTCAATTTTTCACAAAATATAATGTTACAGAAAATTTTCTCTGAGCGCGCTTCTTACTCTCATAATTCAGGAACTATTGAATATATAAGAAATTGTTCAGCATTTTAAAAAAGTATTAAAAGAGGGTATCAAAATTTTATTGATGCAGTCATTAGGTTATTATATATTTTGTTTCAAAGTTGAAAAAAACATTTTTTACTTAATAACTCAGCTTAACAAAATCTATTTCCAGAGGAACTATAATTCTTTCAGTACTGTGTCCAAAAAGGAACCAAAAAGCAAAATGATCACTATATAAATAGTTTATATTCTTCGGATTTTTCGATGCAAAGGATGTAAACACAAAAAATTTAAATGCATTGTTGCTATGTGAGATATTGCCAATCAAATCATAGCACTTGAAGAGTAATTTTAATAAAGATGGCCTCATCTTTATTCCAATAAATAGTTGAACTTTTTCATTGTCGTATAACAAAAGGGGGCCTGCCTGCGGCTCTTTGAAGGATTATTTGTGGCTCTCAATAAATGTACCAGCGCTCCCTTTTCATTTTTGTGCTATTATATTTTTAAAAAATATTATCGTTCCGTATGTGTTCCAAAATGTCTTTTAAGTTACTGACAACAAATATGAAAGACTAAGTGAAACGTTGTAACAAATTTCATTTCCATCCAAGTTAAGAATCATAAGACTCATCGAAAACTGCGAGAACGAACATAAACAGTGGCGTAATCGTCCGTAATCGACCGACTCCAGACCGATTAACACTATCTACCAATAATTTATTCTTTTTTTTCTAAGAAAAAGTAAAATCCACAATGACACTTCACAACATAAACAAACAACTAATATTGACAACATATAGGAGACACTTCATTTAGTAGCACTTCAAGAGTCACCTCGCGGTGTCGATATTAAAAATGCATTAGATTCCATAATGAAAACTTTTGATGTGCCTCTAAATAAACTTGTAAGCATTGCAATTTCAAATATCATCTTATATAATATATAAGATGAGTTTTAAAATTTAGCCTCTCATATAATTAACGTAAAATATAAAGGATGTCAAATTTTAAAAGATGGAGTATTAAACTAGGTCAAAGTGGAAAGAACAATTGCAAAACAAAATCGATGTCCATGAATTAGCGAGGGTGGAGGCCCCAATAATTAAAAATAAAATTACCTTGGAGGAAACTGTATGGCAACATTAAATTTTTGAAAACACTTAATATATGGAATAATGGGGAAAATGCTTTAATTGGGCCCTAAAAATAAGAGTTTAAAATATTATTTGGGAATAGCAACAACAACAAGCAAGAAACCATAGGATAACAAGATAATAGAGCATGTTGAATAGTAAAAAATTAAGTTTTGATACTGTCTGTCATTAATAGGAGAAATATAAAATAGCAGTTTCAAAGTAAATAACAAAACAAGCAAAATTAAGGCTAAAGAATAGAATCTAAAGGAAAATAATGTAAGTTAAGGGGAACGTGATCGTTAAAGAAATGTGGAAGTACGAAAGAAAGTGTAACACAGTAACCCAATACGTCCAATTGTCAAACTATAAGAGGTTGACAATAAATAAAGAAAAGTTAAGGGGAACATAATCGTTACAGAAATGTGGAAGTACGAAAGAAAGTTTAACACAGTAACCCAATACGTTCAATTGTCAAACTATAAGAGGTTGACAATAAATAAAGAAAAGTTAAGGGGAACGTAATCATTAAAAAAATATGGTAGTACAAAAGAAAGTATAGCACAGTAAACCAATAGGTTCAATTGTCAAATTATGGGAGATTGATAATAAATAAAGAAAAGTTGAGGGGAACGTAATTGTTAAAGAAATGGGATAGTACAAAACAAAATTTAAGGCAATAAACCAATAGGTTCAATAATTAAGGAACGTCAAATTAAAAAAAAAAGCGAGTACCTAATATAAATACAATGAAACCGCATAATAGTAAAATATCAGAAATAGTAAAACAATGACTAGATTTTCTCAATCGCCGATAGCAATACGACTGTTATAAGCAAGAACAGATAATTACAATCACCAACCCCGCAACATACAGGAGAATGCTGAGAGGTGCGAGGGTAAAAAGTAGATACTCTCTCCCTCCGTCACTATATCTAGTGAATGGCGGTTGTTATAAAAATACTGCCATGAAATAGAAAAATCAACTTTAGTGACAAAAAATTCAAAATTAAAGTTTTTATGCATTTGGCATCGATGTATCTATAAGGTAAGGTTAGATAACAAGTAATTTATTTCAGATGAAAAGTAATTGAGAGGCGAGAAGATATTCGATAGAACGAAAAATATTTTAAAGCGAAGCATTATATATATATATATATATATATATATATATATATATATATATATATATATATATATATATATATAGAATATATATATATATATATATATAGAATATATATATATATATATATATAGAATATATATATATATATATATATATATATATATTCTATTGCCTAATTTTCGACGAATGTTACATTTTTCTGCACTACAATAAAATTTAACCTATGTGAATCTTACATTCTGATCCTTTCAATGTTAAATGCAAATTTTAACATTGAATCGTTTACATTAAAGGTTTTACGACAGATTTTGATACAATCTTTCAGGCGGGCGTCGATTGCGTCACATATCGTAGCTGCTCTTTGTAAAGTTATTAGAATGATCTTCAGGATCCCGTATATCTTCTATTGGATTTTGTATTTCAGCATCTGATTTTTCCTCTTCTTCCTGGATTACAGGAGCATCTCGCATGTAATATGGACGAAGATGTTGCACATGAACAACTTTCAGAAGTTTATTTTATGAATCCATAGACTTAATCTCGTAGCATACGGTTCAACTGGACGCATAATCAGAAAAGGTCCTCTATAAATGAGAGAAAGTTTATGATCTCTTTGTTCAGGCTAGTCTTACGAGACGAGATCTCCTGCCTTAAATGAATGAGATCGATGATGAAGATCAAATCTGCACTTATTATCTATATGTGTTCTGTACACATTATTTATGGCTTTGACCCAGGCTTAAGCAAGAAGGTCAAGTTGATCTTCACGTGGCGTGTCATCAATGAAACTTGAAATGTGCAGTTCACATAGAAGGTGTAGTTCATATCCATGAAGCAAATAAAATGGGGATATTTTTGTCGTATGTTGTTGATTGCTAGTAAAGAGTTAGATAATAATTTATCTCATTTATTTGGATGTCTATCGATTATTTTTCTCAAAGTTGATGCAATGATACCATTGGCTCATTCAACAACCCTATTAGCTTGTGGTGAATACAGTGGTGTTATGGACTGTTGTATTCTTCACTTTTGCAAAAATAGTTGAGTGTGGCGAGCTGTAAACCCAGTTCATCTGTCTGACAAATACATGCTGGGTGGCCCATATCGAAGCTATGAGGTAGTGATATACTGCGTCAGCCACTGTATGCGCTGCATGAGAGGCAGACGGTGCCGTGATTACATATTGCGTGCCATGGTCAATCTTAAAGAACATGTTGTGTTACCAGATTTGGATTGCGATAAGCAAATTATGTGATCAGCAGATACAATTTCCCATGGTGAAGTAGGAATCTACAATTGCTGCAATAAGCCATAAGCGTTGGCAGTTCTGCGATTAATAATTCGACATTTATGACAACTTCGAACACATAATTTTGGTGTTTTTTTCTCATTTGTGGCCACGAACAGTGCTGCTGTAACTTGTGAAGTGTTGGCATCTTTATGTCCGACATCATCATGACTAGCAACCAATGTTTTGTCTCTCTAGGATTTCGGAGTCACCACTACTGATTTCAATCCATTGTCCTTAAGTCGTACAAGCGCATTGTTATCTATCTTTTAATTGCGCATAATTAAAAAAGTCTTTATTAGGGTTATTTTTTTGAGAAGGTTAAAAATATACTAACCAAAGTCATCTCTGTTATGTTTTTCTATAAATCTGAGATTAACGACTTGCAATAACAGTTAAGTAAACAGCTGGTTTTGGATAACGTGAAAAATGATCGACAATAACATTCTCTTTTCCAAGTCGATTAACAGTTGCAAAGTCAAATTGAACAAAATCCTCCAAATAGTGCGCAAATTTCTGATTGAGAGATGATTTCGCAACTGCATATGCTGTCATATATTTGCTTCTTATCAGTTGAAATTTGTGACCAATAAGATAGAAACAAAATTTTTCAGTAAGTGCCCAGAGTACAGCAGCACACTTCAACTCGCTGCTGTGATAGCGTGTTTCAGCATCTTTTAAAGTCCATGATGCATATTCAATGACTCATCGTTTGCCTTTTTTTTTTCTTGAGATAAACATGCACCTAGTCCTGAGTATGATATGTTAGTTTCTACAAAGGTTGGTTGTCTTTGTTTGAAATACGCAAGAATAGGAGCGGTAGTGATCATGGTTCTGCTTGAACTCGAATGTTCTATGCTGATGATTAGTTAAAGTGATTGTCCCATTGCTTATCTCCTTTTCTATTCCTTTAAGAATGTGTGTGAGTGGCTTCGCAATAACAGCATAATTCCGAATGAAGCTTTCTAAACTAACAGACGAGAGTTCTTGTATTGTTTTGAGATTAAAGTATCATTTAACTACCGTTGTGCGTTATGAATCAGAGAGTTCACCATCTTGGGAAAGAATTCGACTAAAAAGAAAAATTTATGATGTAGCAAACTTTCTGGGCTTTCTTAGATTTAGATCGAATCCAGCTTTACGAGTAGCTTGAAAAATACTGTAAATAACTTTAGGTGGTAATCAAAATTACCACGTGTAGTTAAAATGTCGTCAATGTCTGGATTTACGTTATGTACATCAAGATGGTCATAAGCACATTTTATTGCTCTTGTCATCATAGATGGGTCCGTTTAGTGACACTAAATAACATTCAAAGAAACTCGTAATGTCCATCAGCAGTAACGAAGCCAGTTTTGAGGATGTCAGATTCTCTGAAGTGAATGGTGTTAAATGATGATCTTACATCTATTTTAGAATTAAAGCGTTTTCCTACGGCTCGATTAACCGCACTTCCATCTGGTCGATTGGGTATGGATCAATCTTGGAGATGGGGTTGATAGTGCGCGAGAAATCTACAACAATTCGTATTGGAGTGCTTTCATTGAAGAGCTGCTAACGATGAAAGCAGGGTTGGCGTAAGGCGAGTTAGAAGGACAAAAAATTCCTTGTTTCAACCAATTTTGAATTTGAATTTTCAAAAACAGGTGATCAGGTTTCGTAAGACGATATGTTTAATATCAGATAGGCTTGCCATGTTGCAATTCTATTCTGAATTCCATATATGAACATAGTCTAATAGTGTCGTCATCAGAATAAACGTCTTGAAATTGTCCAATTACAGCATCAAGTTGAGTTTGCTGAAGCTCAGATAATCCTGCAGATTTTGGAATAAGTTCAGTTTGAGAAAATTTTTTATTTGCATTGACAAAGTCATTAAATGATGTACTGAGAGTTTACAGGAAGCAATGCAGTTAATGCTAGGTTTCGAAGAATGAATACATTCGTATAGATGGAGGGTTGACGGAGTAGAAACACATAATGAACCGTTAGAGTCATAAGTGCATTGGTGTTGCAATGAAATCCCAAAATGAGCAAAAATAGAAGTTGGGAACAAATTCTAACCTTGGTCATTCGATGATCAATTTTTTCAATCTTGATGTTTAAAGAAATCCATCCAATAGGGTTTATTAAATGGTCGAAGACTTGAAAATATCCGTGAGCCCATGGGAAAATAACGGAATTAACAGGAACACATGATTGCTGAATAACGTTAATGTCTACACATGGATTACAGGGGGCTTGGATTTCTGTATTATTGTAATGCAGAAATTGTGTATACAGGTACTAAGGCAATCTTATTTGTTTGAGTTGTAATACAATTGATAGAATGATCATCATTTCCATTTGCAGGAGCAGATCTTGTAGATGGGAGGTTGCGATTTGCGTTGCGACGTAAATTTGGATAATTTAAACTGGTGAAGCCGCGTGGTTCATCTAGTCGACGGGAGTTCAATTTTAAGTTCACTGTTGGATTTTAGAACGGATCGTGAGGAATTTCATGATTGAGCTGTTGGCGAACTTCGTTGAGGGGAGGTAAACTACACATAAAAGAGGCACGACCTTTTTGTCCGCATCGTCAGATAGTAATGTCTCGAACATCGTCAGTAGCAGTGTTACATATACGTCGTTGTTCAACTGAGTTTGTTTTGATTTAAATTTCGGTACAAAAAATTTTTTTAGTTGATTTGTGTGACATATCCTCTTGTTTGAAAATTCAAATTGCATCAAGTGCGGCAGCTCTACCAATTAATTATTCGACCCTAATCGAATTCTAAGTCACTTCGGTAATCTGCCATTTTTTTCTGTAATATCACCAATTTATCATAGAAATGTAATTCATTTGTAATGTAATTAACGGAGCTGTTTCAAGAAGAAGTATACTTAGCATAAATATAATGAACTAAACTTTTATTATTTTTTAATTCTGATGAGTCTAAAGTTCTTGCATTGTAATGCGCCTTTTTAATCTGTCAGCGAGGGCAGTTTTCCATGCGGAACAGTCATTATAAATTTTGCCTCGTGTAATTTGTCAATTTTTTGCAGATACAGCGAGACGAGTAATAACATTGGTCAATTTAAGATCATCAGACATTAGCTAGAGTCATGATTCTATTTACTTCTTTTATCCATTCAGAAGCATTTTCAATGGCATTTCTTTTAAATATTGAAATAGAATATGCTGTATTATTAGTGGGTGCAATTTGGATGACATTTGGTTGATTTAATTGCTTGTCCAATAATTGTTTTTGAGTCTCCATAAATGTAGCGATAATTGCCCCAATATTAAATCTGATGGTGAGAGATGAAGTAAAGGGGCACATTGAGGAATGTGGTGTCTGTCTAAAAGTTTCACTTGTTCAGTAATTCTGTGCAAAGCCGTGATGGCTCCGGAAATGGAGCGTTTACTTTCCAACCGGGATTGAATCCCAGTGATGGCTGCTAGTAACGAACTCTATATCCGGCTTGCACCGACCACAGTGCTGACGTAAAATATCCTCAGTGGTACACAGATCATGGGTTAGAGTCTTCCTGCCATGGGGCTAACCGTGGAAGGTCTTCATGTAATGCAAATGCAGGTTAGTTCCATCAAAAATTCCTCAACTAAAGCAAAATTCTCCCCTCTCAATGCTTAATCCAGGAGTTCCCTTGTCTTCTGGATTGGGTTCAAAATTGCAAGACTACGGAGTTGAACATTAATAGTCATAAACCCAAAAAATTAGATCGGTTGTACAACGACGGTAGTTGAATAAAACAGTTCTGAGTGATTCAAGCAGTTTTTTCTGAATATTGCGTGTTGTCATCATTTGGCGATTGCATGCGAATAGTTTGTCTACAGTTCCATTATCTATTCTTTTAATATTATCAATCACTATACGCGATATTAAGTCATTTTCATTTCCATTGAACGAAAGATTTCTTAAACGCAAATCTGATTTTAACTGGGTGACAGTTAAATGAGACCACATTCAAGACGTTCAAATCAGTATTCACGTCTGCTGACATTGTGGCGAGAAGATGACAAGAAATTAATTTTAGATGAAATATAATTGAGAGACGAGACGATATTATAAAAAACATTTTGATAATCAATAACAAATAGCAAAAAATATTTTAAATCGAAGCATTCTATATATATATATATATATATATATATATATATATATATATATATATATATATATATATATATATATATATATATATATATATATATATATATATATTCTATTGCGTCATTTTCTACGAATGTCACATTTTTTCTACACTACGATAAAATTATACTTATGCGAACCTTACATTGATCAGCTGCATATTTCAAAAGTCCGTTTTTCAAAAATAAATTTTGTTCTATCAGTTTTCAGAAGTCCTAATTTAGCATCCATAGCATTAGCAATGGAAACAAAATAGTTGTCAAGCCACTTTTTTATATAAATATATCGTGAAACACGTTGTTTATTCAATTGCACTACGAAATAGACTTAAGGTATTTTAAAAAGGAATGAGCCATAGCCAAAAATTAGAAAAAAACGCAAGAATTTCTGTTGTTGGATGCTGGCGAAAGTGCTCCAGAATCGCAATAATCTCAGACAACGAAAAACAGCTATAGTAAGAGATTAAAAATTAAACATAAAGAAGTTAAAGATTAAATGGCCGAAAAGATAAAATATAAAACATTTAAAATTTAGAACAATAAAATTTTAAAGGATAGTGGAGAAACAAGGCGTGCGCCGCGAGGTCCGGCAGAAAACATTAGATTTGAAAAACCATAAAATAAAAATGCTTAACTTAAAAATAATTCATTACTCACCCAATAAAAGAAACAGCCACAAAAATTTACCAAAAAATAAAACAAAGAATATTTTACATTAACTGAATCATTTTATTTTTTTAACTTCATCACTGACAGTACAAATCACCATAAATATGCAAAGCAAATTTTAAAAAAAAGGATATGTTGCCAAAACATTCCCAGAGAGTGAACGAAAAATGTTGAAACACAAACTGAATGAACTTGACAAACATCGTGAACTTGAACACACATACGTAGTGCTTTGTATGGATACAGTACCTCCTATCTGAGCTGAATTAAAATTTACATAATAATTAAAAGTGCATGGGACTAAATTATATTAAAGTCAAATTAGGATTAAATTTAAATTAAAAATTAATTAAATATTAATTTAAATACTTGAAAAGATTATCTAAAATAAGAAACAAATTCCCTGAATATACAATCGTAGATCGAATTAAAATTTACATAATAATTAAAAGTGCATGGGACTAAATTATATTAAAGTCAAATTAGAATTAGGATTAAACTTAAATTAAAAATAATTAACTAAATATTAATTTAAATACTTGAAAAGATTATCTAAAATAGGAAACAAATTCTCTGAATATACAATCGTAGATCGAATTAAAATTTACATAATAATTAAAAGTGCATGGGACTAAATTATATTAAAGTCAAATTAGAATTAGGATTAAATTTAAATTAAAAATAATTAACTAAATATTAATTTAAATACTTGAAAAGATTATCTAAAATAGGAAACAAATTCCCTGAATATCGAATTAAAATTTACATAATAATTAAAAGTGCATGGGACTAAATTATATTAAAGTCAAATTAGAATTAGGATTAAATTTAAATTAAAAATAATTAACTAAATATTAATTTAAATACTTGAAAAGATTATCTAAAGTAGGAAACAAATTCCCTGAATATACAATTGTATTTTATTTTATATCCGTTGCTGAACAGTCGACCCAATTTTCGGGTTTACGACTACTAATGTTCAACTCCGTAGCCTTGTAATTTTGAACCCAATCCAGAAGACAAGAAAACTCCTGTATCAGTACCCCTAGACGTATTGATTTGTTATGGAAATATGGAGGACTCTGCGACTCGACAGATTTAACGTGCATCAGTCACCATTTCTTATTCGGGGAGTTTTCGGCCGGCAAGGATCGAAACCAAGAATTCCCTTCGTGGAAGACTTTTTAATTGAACTAACCCACATTTGCGTTACATGGAGAGGAAGCCCACGAGAACCTCCCACGGTTAGCTTGACGGCAAGGGGACTCTAACCCATGATCTGTCTACCACAGAGGATATTTCACGTCAGCACTGTGGTCGGTGCAAGCCGGATGTGGAATTTGTATCGGCTGTGATTCGAACCCGGTTTGGCTCATTGGAAGCGAACGCTCTATCCCCTGAGCCATCGCGGCTCTCGGTAGATTGTATTTTATTGTATTTTATAACCATCGTTGAACAGCCGTCCCAATTATATGGATTTACGACTACTAATGTTCAACTCCGTAGCCTTGTAATTTTGAACCCAATCCATAAAACAAGGGAACTCCTAGATCAAGTATTGGGAGAAATTTGCCTTCGTGGAGAACTTTTTGATGGAGATAACCCGCAGTGGTGTTACGTGGAGAAGAAGACCACGAGAATCTCCCACGGTTAGTCTCACGCAAAAGGGACTCTGACCCATGATCCGTCTACCACTGAGGATATTTCCCGTCAGCACTGTGGTCGGTTCAAGCCGGATGCGGAATTCGTATCGACTGGGATTCGATCCCGGTTCGCCACATTGGAAGGCGAACACTCTATCCCCTGATCCCCTGAGCCATTAAGACTTCCGTAGATTGTATTGAATTAATTAGAATGATATCACGCATGCTTGCCCTTTTATGCTGATTTTCATTGGCGAAAATGGCTGGCTTGGAAACAAATATGCGTCAAATAAGAGTTTAAGGATTAATATAAAAATAAGCCAAATTTGAAAACAAATGGGGTAAAAACTTGTGCTAAAATTCAATCCGATAAAGAGGTGATGCAAAATTAATAGGAATGTTCTAGAACTTTAGGTTTTTACCGACAAAGGGATTTAAGTCACCTGAAGGTCAGTGCCCGATTGCAGGTGGTAACATTTTTGGGGGAGCTGCTGACAGCTAAATTATAGTATTTTTAAACAGGTGATGAGAGAATACTCATACATAAAAGAACACAGTTATTCCCATGAGAAAAGGATACTTGGTTTAAAATGGTAACAATACAAAAGCAACATCAAATGAAGCAATTAACAAACTAGGTAATGCCCAGGAAATATTTGTGAAATAAAATAAGAAAATTTTTACATTTTCTTAATAAAAATTATACTAAGAATTATTCCAAATAGTTATTAACCATTCAAAAATAGAATTAATATTCTAATATATAATTATTTCAAAAATAAACAATTCTTTTAAGTATTTAAGCCCAATATTGTGGAATTAATATATAAAACGAAAATAACTTAGTTCACACAATCTAAACTACATTAAATAGATAGTAATTAAATCACAATGATTATTCTTAAATAAAAATTATTAATTTAACAAAAATACACAATTAAATTACACGTTATGATATTGATTGCCAAATATTTAACATATGTACATTAATTTGCCAAAATAAAACGTAATAAAATATTTTTATGTCATAAACAAATATTCAGATGTGGTATCAATACCACAACGGCTAGAACTACAACACTGCAGTATTCTAACTCATGATATGCTCAATGGACGGCGGTATTTTATTTAATTCTATTAATTTCTTAGTTTTTGTAATCTATATATTTAAATATCAATTAATACAAGACCCGCACAAGAAACTCTTTACTCAATAAACACGACAGGCCGCCTTCTGGTTTTCCCTTTTTTGATATGGCCAAGATCCGAGAATTTTTTTCAGAGTGGTAGGAAATTTATTAAATATTATTAATAAATAATAATATTATATTATTATTATAGTAATAATATTAATGACATTTCCAGGACGCTTAGATACAAATAGCCCAAGACATAAAATTTTCAAATGAATTTGCTAGAGGACATTGTTGAGAGGCTAAACTTCAAACCATTAGCATATTCAACTATCAAAAAATGTTCTGGGGAAAACTGGGCCAATGATTATTTTATGATACGTAATAGGCTAAAATACAATCAAACTTTGCTATAGTGAACCTTCAAGGGACCAAAATTTCGGTTTACTATAACCGTGAATTCACTATATCTGTTCCTCAAACAATTTTAGCTAATGGTTCCGAACTCCTTTTTATTTAAATAAATGACCAATAAAATGAAATACAAAAATGACCGAAAAATAATACATAGTGACAAAAAATGTGTTAACTTGCTTTTATTTTTTATTACTCTTCATCTTGTATACAAAAAAAAATTACTTATCTTTAGCTGATTCCCGCATACCCATATTTAGAGGGGGAGGTGCGGGCCTTATTGACCTTATCTTTAGCTGATGCATTGAAAGGTTTGTCCATAGATCTGCCTGGGTTGGCCTTTGTTTAGGGATGGAAAAACGAGATAAAAGAAGCAAACAAAAAAAAATGCTTATCGCGTCATTCCACTCTATAGATGGTTTTAAAATTCAGTATACGTATTTATTTTGAAGTAGACATTTCAAGAAAAAAAAATTATAAAAAAAAAAAAAAAACAATTCATAATACCAAACTTCTTCACTTTTTTAGTTCACTATACCCATAAAAAATAACATACGTGTATAGCAAGGCACGGGACCGAACATTTCGTTCACTATAGCAGGGTTTGTATTTTCTTGTTGTATTCTCTTTTTTAACATATCTTAGCAGAGAAGATTGATCATTTTTGTTTTTATTTATAATTCATTCAGTTAAGAAAAATATGACTTGAATGATTTCATGTATTTAAAAGTTGCTTATCTATTCCGTTGGATCTTCAAATTTTATCAATTTACGTCACGTTTCTGATATACAATGATTTAATGAAATCTTTTTAATAATCAGTGCAGAAACTTAAAACATGAAAAATAAATCAATATGTAATTAAAAAGCTTCATTTTATACATGAAATTTTTTAGATTTTTGAAATAATAATAATAAGCAATTGATAAGCAATAATAAGCAAATAAGCAATTTATTCAAAAATACTGTTAAGAGTCAAATTTACATTTATAGAATAGCTCAAATATAAACGTTAATTAAACGTTATTTGAGCGTTATCAAATATAACGCTCAAATATATCCAACAACTCAAATATAAACGTATTATGATATATAAATTGATACATATTTTTTTAAATTGCTTTTGTTAAAAATAAAATAAAAACTGTTTTAACTTACTGCAATTCGAAACTAAGTGGGTGCATGTTGATCAGATACTTGCGTGAGAGTTTTATTGCAAGTAAATCGTGCTCCAGGAGAAGAATCGAATAAACAATTTAAACTATAAATAATTCAATAATTGTGTTTCGTGATTGGAAAAACACATCATTTTATTTTGCTTTCTTTAAATGATTCATGAAACAGTATTTCGTTTTTTAGACAAACTTTGATATTGTTATTTTTTAAAAAATATATGAATAGATTATAAAATATATAAATAAGTCGTTTTTATGCCATATACTAAGGTTTCACGATAAGTCTTTTACCAAATAGAATATAAATAATTAGTTTAGACTTCTGTGGTATATCTAAACGGTTCATAACAGTTAAATCACGGTTAATTATTTATTTTCCAGATGTATTTCTCAATTATAACAAGTCCCGCAACCTGATCGTAAAGACAAGGTTTCCAGTAAAATACTGAAGTCAAGCATCACTGACTGCGGTCAGTAAGCTATTGGGTGAGCCTCCCATCTGCAGAGGATCAAAATTGCGATGACATGTCTTAGGATCATCTTCGGGGATGTATCCCAGACCGTCGCCAATAGCCCATTGTACAGCTGTAATGCGACGTAAATAAAGTACCTACCTAATTAAAACAAAGGAAAATTGGGTCTAAATAATGCTTTTAAGTGCTTCTACGATACTAAATTCAAAAAATCAAGCGATGGCCTGTCGTTTTATGAATCTTTTATAGAGATGCGGGATTGATTTATTTATTTACACTCATAAATGGGTTTCATTGCAAATACGAAGAAGTACTTCAAAAGAATTTTTAATTTGAAAAAGAGATAGCACACATTTGAAAAATACAGCAAGAATATACATCGAATAATATAGCGAGATTATCGATCTCCTTACATCTACTCTTCAGCGATATCGTACGGCAAGCAAGTCCCTTCAAATTTATTGCAAGGGAAAAAACCACACATTATTAGAGACTCAAATGCCAAGGGATTTTGTCCTTCCACCAAACGCTCTGAAGCGTAGAGATAGTGGGTTCAACATATGTGTGCTAGCTTTTTCATTCTTGTGCTATCTGTTTTTTAATTTAAAATGACACAAGCCATTCTTTGCATTAAAGCACACGAAGCTGTATTATCTATACAAAATTTATTTATTGTTACACATGCCAGGTTATGGTTTGATTTAAAGCTGCACCCTCCATTTAAGATAGCGTTTGGAGAAAGAACTTTTTGTTCAAGTAGTTATTTAATGTTACACACACATGCAGCTTATTAAAAAGTACAATTTATAATCATCCCTTTTCCAAGTTGAAGAACAGGCAACTCAAAATTAGAATTGGATATTTCAAAGATGTATCTGTTATAACGTGGGGTAGTAGTTTCAAATACCACCGTATATCTTAATACACCTTTGCACTGTCCGTTTCTATCTTGTACAATCTGTTATTCAACGCAACAAGAGGTTATAAACCGAACGGAGATGCTATAAGTAGCAAATTATCCTGTATATGTATAAGCAACAATATATATGAATAAATAAATATAAATAGATGCATCCATTGTTGCTGTGAAATTTGAAACCGCTACCTTCACACTTTCATTTTAGTATTCTATATAGTCTATTGTTGTCGCGTAGTGTATGTGGTATTATTTACATCACGTTGCACATATTAATTTCTGTGTTATAATAATGTTTGTTTCTTTTCAGATTCGCCACTAAAGAAGCAGCCACACATGCCATTGTGGCTACTCATAATATAGAAGTGAATGGTCAGACAGTGAAATGTTCGTGGGGTAAAGAAGCCGGTGATCCCAATAATCAGCAGCAGCAACAGGTGGGCTTAAGTCTCAAGGTGGGTGGGTGTACAAATCATTCAATGCTCCAAACGTTTTGGGAACTTATATTTGCAAAATCTCTTAAATAACGACTAGCAAAAAAGCAAAATTTAAATTAAATTAATATTGCAAATTAGGTATACTAAATAAAGTCTTTTCTTAATATGTCAAGTGCATGTTGTTATCCTTACATGCTGCGTGTTCAAAAATAACTGTTTTTGTTCATTTTTTTAAAATTATTTATTTAAATTAATATCAAAGATTCCTAGATGTTGGGGGACACAAATAAATACTTAATTGAGTAAAAAACAAACATGATCAAAATCTGGCGAAACATTATCAAGGCCAATCCTGGTAAAGATGGAATTAAAATCCGTGAAACCATCAGTTATTGGTTCGTTTAAATTTACTTTAACTGGGATTCACCTCAATAATGTTTTTTTTGATTTTGATATTTTTTCCCTTAAATATTTATTTGCAATCCCTGGTGACTATTTAATAATTTTAGTTTTAAAATATCTTTTAAAAAAATATATATATATATATTAATGTGATAGGGAATATTTAATCTTTATATTGTTATATTGCATAATTAAGGGGTGTTTTTAATTTTAGCTTAGTACCTATCAAGAGATGCTAATTTCCTCACTGCATTGACTTTTAATTTTTCTTTTCAGAAACTTGTAATCAAGCAATTATATTCTAAATATTATATTTTTTATCTGTTCTGATACTTCTGGGAGAACGTTATGAAATACTGAATTTTTACTAGTCTATTTATTTCATTTTAAATTTTCAAAACTTTAAGATGAGCTTTATACAAGTTAGTCGTTTTTGTTACGACCGAACTAAAACTCGCGAATATTTCTTTCAGCTTTTTTTCCAAAAAACATCAAAACAGGTTTTTAAACAATAAATTTTAACAGCAAAAATTGTTCTCTATAATAATAGTATTTTATACCGAAAATATGAAATTCTAAAATGTCTACGGTACAGTTCAGTACACGTGTAAATACTTATTCCATGCACTGTGAATCCTTTTTTTTTTTCGATTTTATAGTGCCAATAATTAAAGATTAATTTTGATATAAAAAGAAATAATTTTTTTCCTTAATATACTTTAAAACCTCTTTATACATTAAAACAATGTGTAAAATACAACTAAGTAATTTAAAATAACAGCCTTTCCAATGCTACAATCTCATATTACCGCCATCAATGCCAAAATTCAGAATAAAGAGATATAAAAGAATGAATTTGAAAATTTTTATGCATACCTAAGTTCAAGTTATATTTACGAAATTGCAGGAATATTCAAAATAGTCACGTTTGTAGGATTTTACTAACACAAAATACCATTCATTTCTTGGTATTAATGAAAAATTACACTACTAGCCTTTAAAACTGCTATATCAGAATTATGCATGCATCACCTATACGCCACCTATAGTATGTCATGTATCAAGCCGGTATCACCTATTAGTTTCATGGCAAATAAAATCCGGTGTGATACGCAAACGAATAGATCTTCAGCACATTCATGTAAAGCATTATCTATAATACTTATAAAAACAATGATTCAACATTAATTTTCCCATACTCAATTTGCATTTGAACGCCATTTTCGGCTTACAAAGTTGTTCGAATGCCTCTCTTAAAAAACCTGCATGCTTGCTAACACGGGTTTAGAAAAAGGAATGGTTTGTCCTACTGCATTATTTCTTCTCGCGTTGGAGCAGATAACTTTACTGTTCCCAGAATATGGCGTCGATGGGATCAAAAATGTCATACGATACATCAAGCTAAATTTCATCCGCCTCTAATTCTAACAGCCAAGAAGTCAGATATTTTTCCAGGTGGCAAAAAAGGGTTGCACATTCACATTACAAGCTCTGAATGGGGACCCACAGTTATTTTCATTTTAATAACTTTCTGCTCAAAGAGTTCGACAACGTTTGAAGCAGTATTAATCGCCAGCAAGGCAACCAAGTCTTCTGCTATCCTGAACGCTACATCAGACGGGAATAGTTTCTGTGGAGATATCAATGACCAACCCTGACTCAAGCATGGCAGCACATCTTTACAGACAACGTCTGTATTCAGAACCATGATGGCCAAATTTTCGTTTGGCTACATTAAAGAGTGCACACGTTGTTAACTTGCATTCGTCATACTAGTCCATCACCTAAAATGATTAGTTTAAAGGCTACCTGATACGTGAGCTGGGGTTGATCCAAGGGAAAATTGTGGACACTTTGCGGCCTTTCGCAAGATTTAAATTAAAAAACACGACCCCTTCTCAAAACACTAAATTGTAAAAACAGTCCCTTCACAAAATTCTAATTCGTAATCGATGCCAAAAAAACTATCATCAAAAGATGTGAATTGACAATAGAATTGTCACGAATCGAACGAGTCAGAAAGTGACAGCTGAAATTGGAAATTCGCATGTCGTAACAATATATTAAATGTTTTTAAATTAATTTGAAAAACTATAGGGAAGCGACAAAAAAGAAGATCGGAAAAAAATCGTGTATATTTACAAAAAAATGAAAATCCGAACTCAAAATAGTGATTGATAAAACTAAATGTTTTTCATTAAGATTTAATGAAATTTAAGATTAATGTTCTAAATGTTTTTCATTAAGATTTAATGAATTAAACGATTTCATTAAGATAATTTTGACAAAAATAATTTCCATTTTTCACAAAAATTATTTCCATTATTCACCAAAATATTTTTCCCACAAAAATCAGCTCGAAAAAATAAAACCTGGCGTGTTCATCACCTATTGCTTGCATGGCATGGATTTGAATGTAACATTTAAATTAAGTAAAGACTCTGCTCTGTCGTCAAAGCCTATCAAAAGTTACTCTTTTAAGCTTGATATTGCATGACTGCTTATTGTCCTTACTACCCTGACCTTCCTTAATACAAGACCTTCACATGGCCGACAGTCATCGTGGTCAACCCATTCCCTTGATCTTTGTAGTTAGTTGATACTAAGTGACTGACTCGCCATCACTCACCAATTGCTGCATTCAATGAACTGTGGCATAGTCGTGAAGCTGTATTGACTTAGGCCACACAATCTCAGTTTGACACCTTGACTAGGCGTATAAATTCTGTTACTACTACTAGAGCGGAAAAATTTGTGTACTGATTTCTTGAGATCTACTCTCCCTTATTTTCCGTAAACCTAATCCATTTTTTCTTTCCATAATAATGTAATTTTCCAATAATTATTATCAGCATTCATATTAGCAATCCTTTCAGGTGTAATAATTTTAAGCAGTGTGCATTTGTAGTTCCATCATTCTTATCCTTAGAATGAAAACCATGTTTATTCATATTCTTTTTAGGCGTAACACATAGCTTAATCAGGTGATATATGGTAGTCACTTTTAGGTGTTCAAGAAACTCTTTTATCAGTCTGCCTGAATAAGAAGATGCATTGTCATGGCAGAGCTTTGTGCACTTATAAGTTGTTTTCTATTCTTTAGTTCAATTGCTTCACTCAGTTCCGCAGTTATGAAAAAATGCCATTAGTTACTTTTCATAGCACGCTGTCATTTCATAAAAGTGGTCTTATGATTGCAATTAAAGGCGCATACTTTACTTTCCCGGCATGTTATAAAACGTAAAAAAAATTTATTAAAGTCTCAGCGTTATCACGTCATTTCTTAATATAAAATTCGTCGTGAGCAATATTCATCTGTGTAACATTTTATCGTAGGCACCACAGCAACAATTCGTAGGAGCAAAACTGCGTCGTAAGCACAATTGGACACAATTCGTTATGAGGACAATTCATCGTGGGATCAATTCGTCGAAAGCACAATTAATCGCGACGTCAATTCCAATTCATTACAAGCATAATTCGCCACGAAAACATTTAATTTCAGTAATTTTATTTTATTAAGCTTAATTTTATTAGAGAAAATCTAACTTTATGAACCAAACAACATAAAATTTCAATTCAGTTTAAAAGCATCTTTGAATTGGGAATCAAATCAAAATCTGCTTATTTTACCACATTTGATATTTGAATCGTTATAAAATCATTGAATTCAGACTGAATTCTCACAAACTTTATAAGATTTGAAAGAAGAATATATTTTCAAGATCTTTACTAAAACACTTTTTTTGAAATTTTGAATTCACTCCTATATGTTACTTCTTTTACATATTAATTCACTCCTAAAACATTTTTACACTTGAATTTTATAAAAATTCAATGCCTGAATTTATTTTCGTAATTTTGATTACATGGAATCACAATTAACACACACACAAAGGAAAAGGAATAATTTTGTGTGTGTGTATCTCAAGAATATAATGAAAGAATATAAAATATTCGAAAATAAGCATCTCGTATTTAATTGCAAACAAACATTATTCAGGGTTTCAGACTTCTCTATTCAGAGCTGAAAAGAATTAAAATTGCAGATCTGACTAAAAAATTTTAGTAGAGCAAATGTCCAATTTTTAGTAAGGAAACTATTTTTATGAATTTTTTGGTTATTTAATTAATTTGTTTTTTTCATTTTTTACCCAGTTTATTATATATTGGAGCATTTTTTAATAAGTTTATTCATTTTAATTTGTTGTCATTTCTTTATTTAAGTTTCTGATTTTTTTGTGATTTTGGTTTTATGATTTTTTTTTTACTTTTTAGAACTATGAATAAGAGCACAATACAGTTCTAGGTAAGACATCATTCATAAAAAAAATTAAAACACTGACATTTACTTTTCGTTTAAAATTATAATGTTTTATTTTATTTGATGATACGGTCTTCTGAAATATGCAAAAGGTAACTAACCTTTTCATAAAAATAGACTTTTCGAAACATGAAATATTTGCTATAGTTGTATTATAACTGCCACTTTCTTTTCTTAAAATATTTAACGATGTGACAAAGACTTAATTGATATGATTCAGCACAGCGGTTGCAAACGTTCAAAGACATAGGATAGAAACTCTATAAGTGAGCAATGCATTTAGTCTTGTGCATTGAGCATTGACGCTGAATGGCATGGTAGAAATAAAAGGACACGAATAATATTATTCTTGGTGCAGCAAAAAAAAAATACAACGAAATATCAGAAAGAAGATATTTAATATTAAAACCCTAAACAGGCATGGAAATAATGTTCTTGAAAATACCGTGCTGCCACGATACCTGTAAAAAAATTCCTCAACAGACTGTGCACCAGTATCAGGTCAATTGATGACATACATTTCCGTCAAGGCAATGTGTGGCTTTATGCTGAAACCATGGGAATAAATGGGTCGTGGACCTTCCAAGATCCTATTTATTGAGCATCATTTGGAACAATTTTATCACTTAATAACTTGTTATAATAATAGTTTTCTGCTTAAATGCCTTTGCAAAGCGATTGTCTATGTCAAATTATAATATGATTTAGATCTGAGTTTTTACAATGAAAAATTATAAGAGATGTAAGATACTTGATTCACTTATTCTTTCGAAAAGTTTGATGAAATGTAAATATCTTATTATTTCAATTTAGTGGATTTTGTTTCAGTACAAAAATGTGAAGGTAATGAAAAAATATCCCATAAAAATATTGCAAACAATTATAGAACATAACATTTATCATTCTTTTGTAATAATTAAAACTAGCTAAAAAAGTTCATTAAATTTCATAAATTCTATTTTGAAAAAATATTTTATCTTATTTATGAGTTTACTTTTATTTAAGCTATATATTGTATTTCTATAGCAAATATCGCAATTTCTATCATTGTTTAAACCTTCAGAAGGATAATAAATATTTTTCTGGTGTTATTCAAGTGTTTTTTTTTTTTCCTTGACTTTTGCGTCGTCACAACAGCGTCTGAAGAACGAACCTTATATTTTTTTTAATTCCCCTTTGGGTATCGCTTGTGAAAGTTTATAATCGTTGTACTGAATCTATACTAATTAATTAAAACATTTAGATGTTTCTCTCAAATATCACAAAATTCTGAATACTATTTTAGAACATTAAAAAAGGACTTACTGAAAAAAGTGTACTATGGGACCGTTTTTTCTGTAAATTCTGCTTTAAAAATAATTTTTTTATGTTATAAAAATATCAAAAATCTGAAATCTTCTTCCAAAAATAATTGCATTTGAGATGAAAATAATCTGAAATGCAACAAAATTTTGAATATTTCATAAGGGAATTCGTTACAAAAGTCTATTCGACACTTGTCCGGTGAATACCCTTCCGCGAAATATGAATTTTTGTAACTAGGTATTCATAATTTGATAATAATTCATAAATTTGAATATGAAAGTGTAAAAAAAATTGCTAATCTAGAGATTTAATCTCAAATAATATAACTAACCGCTGCCATAATCAATTTTTTGAAAAAAAAAGTGCAAAAAATAAACATATTTTTTATTTCATTAATAAATACAAGGAACTAAAGCAAAACATGATACACAAGTTCTAAGTTGAAATTGTAATTTTTTTATGCGTAAAAAATATTTAATTTACCATCAGTTTACTTTCCCAAATTATCTCGGGAATATGTTAATTCATTCTCTATGTTAATTCATCAACCATCGTACATACAAAAATTGGTAAACTTCCAATCGCTGCAGATTATTATTTTTTGTTTTGCTTCCGGCCGAATAAAAACGTGATAAAACAAAACGTATTGACGAATTCTGCTATGTCCGAGTTTACTCGGGATAATAAATATTTGCAATATATATATACCAGAGTTAACTCGGGATAATCAGGGAAGTGGTTAAGAAGATATCTAACATTTTGTGTGCTAAAACCATTATGTGTTTACATCACTTCAAAAACTGATTTAGTTTAACTTTTATTTAATTTTCTACCGCTACTATATAACAAGTAAAATAAGTATCTCTTGTATTTTAAGATAAAAATAAATGACTGTCTAATATCCAATACCTTTTTATCTGAAAGAGCTTATAAAATTCAGGATATATTCTTAACTCATTTATTTGATATGTTTTTAACCATGTGTATATTGCATAATTACTAAGTATGGTGCCTCTAAATATGTAAATAGTCACTTAAAGCAGCTTAGATGTAGGCTATAATTTTAGTCCAACATTTTCTTAAGCACCATGTGTTAAATAGTATTGCTGCTAACATTTTGTTAAGTACCCTATAATTAGGCCTTTAGACTGCCTTCTCTCACTTGTAACCTCTAACCAAGTAGCCTTATTTATATTACGCCTACCTGCATTACTTACCGTGTCTGCTTAGTACTTAAATGGGGCTCGCTATTTGTTTTATTTCTATCTAAATTAATTCAGATATTCGCTTAGTAAGATTACGAATTTGAAGAGTTTATTTATGGATTTTGAATATAATTCTTATAAAATAAATCTTCAAAGACATCTTCAAATATTTTTGTAAATCCTGTCATATTTTTTTTAACGGAAATATTAATAAAAACAGATAGACTTATGCTTTTCATTCAAAATTTCATTTTTCATTTTCTATTTTTATTATTATTATATGCTAGAACCCTTTTGAAAAATAGATTTGTAGGAAAATACATCATATAAATATGAAAATAATCATATAAATACATCATATAATAAAAAATAGTCATAATATAAAAATATTCAAGCATTATTGAATCATATCAGAAAATGTAATTATTATGAAAAATAATTATGAGGAACTAAAAGCTTCTTTATAAGAATAATATTAAATTACATACTTTAGTAAAGTATTCATTTTTAAGCATATTTCTTATATTTTAAAAAACTTGAATATTTTATTATTTAATTTAGGTTTTCAAGATAATATATCAGGTGGGCGTGAACTAACTCTGTTTGCATAACTGACAATAATCTGTCTTTGTGAAATTCAACTGAATTCATAAGAAATATTTTTAAAGCAGATATCATGGTCACAAGAATATAAGCAAGGATTAAGAAATGAGTTTAAATATACAAAAATATTTTATTCTGCATGTAGAATGCTTAGTATAATTAAAATAATAAATTTACAAGTATGAATATTATTTTGTAAAATCGTATAATATAAAACAAACTTAAAACTAAGTAAAAGTAAATATTTTTTCTCTATTTTTTGAAAAAGTTGAATATTAATCTTCCGGAAAAATTTTTTGATGTACATTTGCCTGCGGAAAAAAATTCTAACCGTTTTTAAAAGTTGCACAAAAAAGATTATTTTTCACATTGCATGTTTTGAACTTTTCTCGAAAGTTTCTTTAAAACTTCACTTTCTTTCAAACTAGATATTTATTTTTATTTAATTAAAGTTATTACTTTATTATTAAAAAGGGTTACTCTTCGAATTTCTAAGAAGAAGTCTTAATAAAAGAAAGTAGGATGTTCATAAAATTGTGACATATTACTCAAAATCTACTATTTTCTCAAATAACCCATTTTGCTTGAAAAAAGTTTTAAAAACATTGAAAGGACTTCTTGCAAGTTTTAATGTAGTGGGAGAAAAAAAGTTAAGTAGTGAATACATAAAATTAAAGAATTAAGTTTAATGCTAAGCATACATGGCATAAAAATTGCTACAGTCAAACCCAGCTATAGTAAACATGGTTTATACTGAACTCCCGGATATAGTGAATGAAATGTTCGTTCCCGTGCCTTGCTATACACGTATTATATTTTTTGTGGATATATTTGAACCAAAAAAAGAGAGGAAATTGGATATTTTGAATTTTTTTTCTTAATTTTCTGGTAATTTTAAAACTTCTACTTAAAATACATATACCGATTTTTAAAACCATCCATTGAGGAGAATTTTGTTTTGTTTTCTTCTTCTATCTCAGTTTCCCATCCATAAAGACAATCCCTAAATTTTTTTCTACGCAAGACGAAGAGTAATAAAAAATAACACATTTCCTGTTACTATATATTGTTTTTTTTTTTATCATTTTTGTATTTCTTTTTATTGGGCATTTATTTAAATAATGTCAGTAAGGAGCAGGACGGAAAATTGGTTAAAATTGTCTGCAGTACGGATATAATGATTCCTTCTAGTACGGATATTCCGGATGTCTATTTTTTTATTATTTAATAAATAATTTGCATTAGAATTTCTTTTCAGTTTTGTATTAATTTATTATTATTAATCTATATTGAAACAAAAACGTCTAGCTTAATGATATTCGTTGAAATTAAGTGGATAAATTAAATAACAGTAATTGAAATTTTAAATATAAATAGATTATGACGTTGATGATGGACAGAAAAACAGGTATTTCACTGGATTAGATTCTTGAAAGTGTTGATTCATTTTCGGCGATACTGAATGCTTAACCAGAGATTTTTTGAGCTATATTAATGAATTTTTTAATTGAAAATTTAAAATGTATAAATTTTACTATTTTAGAATTCTTCATTGCAAGGACTGACAAGTAGTTTGCAGAATAATGAGAGAAATTAACAATAAACATACTTTGTAAATGCGTTATGGCAGAAACAGGAATTAAAATTAATAAATTTAAAAATATTTTCTAATTGTTCCTATTTACTCAAAGAATATTAAATATAAGCGTTAATGTGTATTTAAATATTTAATACATAGTAAAACAAAAGACATAAACTGCATTAGTAAATAATTACTTAAAAAGAACATTCTTAAACTCTAGTAAAACGAAAAATAATTAAATAAAGAAGAAATTACATTGTTTTGAATTCTGCATTAGCACATAGATTGTAACGACAATGGATTAATATTTTTCAATGGACTAGATTTATGAAATTACTGATTTGTTTTAATGCAATACATAATAAAATTATCCATCCTATATCTAAATGTATACTTTTCTATCCAATCTGCGATTAATTTTGATTAAGCAACTAGGCTTTAATGAAGCATTGTTTTAACTTAAAAATAAGTTAAATAAAATAATATTTTCTATGAAATTTAACACCACTGATTTCAGCTAAAATTAAATGTTGATTCACTGTGAAGAGCTGTATAATCATTTCTTCAGATATTTTAGCGATAAATAAACAATTTGAAGCTTTAAAATCTTTCTTTCATTTTGCACAAACTCTCAAAACCATAAATTTAATTCATAAATTTTTTACTTATCATTCACAAAGAATGTGCATACAATATAAGTGATATCAAAACTAAAAGAGCATTGAAATAGCCTTAGCGGATGGAAGCGGCACGTTTCCATTCAGCACATGTGACGTGTCATAACCAATCAGGGATTGTTTTTTATTGCATTACTTACGGAGGCCTTTTTGGGCAATTTAAATGTTTAATAACTAAATAAAGAAACATTTGACGAAATAAACAATCAGATTTTCGGTTTCAGGAATTTCTAATAAGTTAAGATTGAAAATAAAAAGACAATGTTTGCAACTAATTTTTTAAAAGTATTTTGTCGATACGAGATAATGCATAAAAAATAAAATAGGTTTTACCATACAAATGATTGAAAGCTGAAAAACAATAACATCGCAAAGTTGAAGAATTGAAAAGCTCTTATAATCAGTTGCTTTGGCACTAGTTTGGAACTATCATACAAAGATTAATATTTAGCTTTTTTCATTTGCCCGAAATAACTCGGGATAGTAAACTCATTTTAAATTCTTACACATAAAAAAGTTCGAATTTCAACTTAAAACTTGTGCATTATGTTTTGTTTTAGTTCCTTGTATTTACTAATAAAATAAAAAATATGTTGGTTTTTTTCAATTATTTTGCTTATTTTAAACATAAATTTACCGGTTGAACAATTTTTTTCGCAATTCCCTTTGAAAATTGTATGAATAAACAATATGAACTTTAAATATAATTCTTCTTTATTAAGAGTAATCTTTCTTGCATTTGAATTATGTCATGACACTTCAAATGTTATAAAAATAATCAACAGTCTATTTTACATTGTTTTAATTTCAGCTGAAAAGAAAATTTTCTAACACGCAATTCAAAATGAACAAAATTGGAACTTGCTATTTTGAATAATATTTCACAGGTTTTTACTAAACAGCGTTTGGAAATAAAACAACTCAAATAATGTTATACACGGAATCGTCAACAAAATTGAAACAGTAGAAATACAAGTTTTGTATAATCCAAAAGTGGCCATGAGAACAATCGAAAATTCTGTGAACAGAATCATTAATCTCTATTCTCGCAGAAATTTACAGTGTTCGAATATCGATTGAATGCCATATACCTTGAAATTTCAAACAGTATCAACTATCTCTATAAGAATAGAATCATCTGCAGAAAAATAAATAAACTTATAAAAAAGTAACTTTTTAACCAGCAGTTGATTAGACATTCTTGAACTGTTACATGTCAGTTTGTTTTAACTTCTTGCTTTTTACACAATGTAGTGGTAAATTTTTCTCTGGGGGTAACCCTAAAATTGTAAACAATTTATGTGTATACATATTTTTTTAAAAACAACCTATAGAACCCTTAAGCAAATTTTTGTTTTAAACTGTATTCAGTTTAATGTTTTCGACAATATAACTAAGTACTTCAAAGTGCTCGCTAAGTTCACTTCATTTAGTTAACATTACTTAACATACCTTAACATGTCAAAAGACCTGTGATTATATAATTTATTGCATTGCATTGAAAAGTGTTATGTTTATTGTTAAATTAGAAGCTTGCAAATTTTTTATCTGTATTCAGAGATTAAAAAAATAAAATTATTTGCTAACACTTATTTCTTGTTACAGAGAAATTCTATTATTATATTGTCAGAGATCAAAGCTTCGTATATAAACTGAGAAAAAAATACAGCATGCAAAAGTGTGACACAATTTTTTTTATCAATTTTCTTATCTGTATATAAGTATACAGAGATGAAAATGTTTTGTTGGACAAATACTTTTTTTTGTCTGGATAATTATTATGGATAAATTTTTAGGGTAAAAACATTATATAAAAATTTAAAAAATAAAATAATAATAAGTATAAAAATTTAAAAAATGGTAACCAACTAAGTAACAGAGTAACATATATACATTTTAGCTAAAATTAAAGCTAACAAAATACATGATTAGCAATATAGTTTAAAAAAACACCCCAATCATGTTTATAAGTAAATATTATTACATTAAAATATTAACCTAGTGTGGTAGAATATCTTGTTTCATCAAAAAATAAATGACAAATATAAACTTTCATACTTATGTTTCATACGTTTTTTTCACCCCTATTTCAATCTTAATAGGAAGTTTCGACCCCTGCACCATTATATTTAATTCTTTATCACCTAACCGAACATGGTTTTACATACATATCTTGAATTCCTTATAAGACTTAACCATTTGGCAAGAAAACTTGCGGCGAGATCTCACATACAAAAACATGAAAACTGATTATACAATTATTTCATTCTTCGTTTTATCTTTGATAAATAAAAAATTTTTATCTATTGTAGCATTTTGAAAATAAAAATTTTAAATTTTATTCTATAATAGCAGCATTTCTTAAGAAAAAACTAAATAATAACTAACGACAAATAAATATACCAACTAAAAATTAACCTGCTGGACTTAAGTAAAACAAAACTAGTTTCACCCGTTTTGTAAAAACATTTTTCATGTTATTGCTGTTGTAATGTAAAATAATGGGTGCCATATAAAACAATGGTAAATGGGTTACGTATACTAGTAATGGGTCATCTTAGAGGATTTTAATTTAATAAATTTTCTTAATGCAAAGCAATATAAGATCATATAAATGTCATGTTATAAGAAATGATAATTAAAATTATATTAAACAAAGAGTAGATAAGGATATATGAAAACTGCATACCCATAGACGAATAAAAATCAAAGAATTTTGCATCTTAACCAAGAAAATTATTTGCACATCTTTTAGAGAGTGTTACCATAAATTACGTTTATGGTGGAACTCCCTAAAAAGTGTTACAATAAACTACGCTATACCACTATCTTTTAAGAGAATAGTGATGTAATCAATAAAAAAAATTAACAATACATTTTCAACACATGTTTAAGATTGATCGGATTAGCTTGTTTTTATACTTACCTAAACGTAATCTTAGAAGTTTCAGCTTACATGAAACAATGATAATAAATAAATAAATAAAATAATATCACAAACAAAACTTTTTAAAGGTAACTTGAAATAAGAAATAGTTTTTCACTTTCAAACTCTGCATTTTATTATAATTTTATGATGAAACATAAAAAAATAATCTGCTATAACTTTTTTAAAAAATTCAATCTGAAATAAAACATTATTAAAAGCGTCGAAAAATGTTGTACGGTATATCACCATATTCTAGCTTAATCCTACAACATGGTTTAAATTACAGGTGATTAAATATATAAATTATTCAAATTTTTAAATACTTGTGTGATTATTTTTATAGTTATTGATTGGTTTTATGAACAATATTAAAAAATTTTTAATACCTTCATAAATTTGCAGCAAGAAATAGTATACCACTTCTAACTTCACGGCACATTGTAAAGAACAGCTTCATCAGTTTGAAAAGTTTGCTTCGTAAACGAATTTAGGTATCAGCTCAAACAGAAGGAGGCAGAGAAATATTGTTAAATAAATATTGTTAACTATAAATATCTTGTGTACAATATTTATTTATCACTTTCACTTTTTAGTAAGCAAAGTATGCATTTGTCATATAAATGGATTTCTTAAAATTTGCTAGATAAGAAATTTTATTAATATAAGATTTTAAAGTATATATTTTTAAAATTTGTTGTTTAGTACACTTAGTGTTACATTTTTATCGACTAAAACAGCAAAACTTTATTTAATGAAAACAGTGTATTTTACACAAACACTGAGCATAATATTTTGTTACATAATTTGTTTTAACAATTTAGCATTTTTTTCCTTCAAATTTAAATGTTTTAGTAGAACAATTATTGAAAAATTAAGATAGATTTGAAGAGAAAATCGTTAATGAGTAGATATGGAGTTTAAAGTAATGTTTAATGTAAAAATATTTTAATGTACTTAGTTTTTGCACAAAGTATACCAATAGGCATATACAAATTGACCCAAAAAATTTTGCTCATTTCTTTTTTATTAAGCAAAAGAAAATAATCCCAGATGATTGCACATCAACATATTTTTAGGCTTTGAAATTTAAATATTTAAATATAGAGTTATTCCACAATATTTTGTACTTAGAGTGCTAAGAGTTTATAAAATTCATTGGTTACATTTTCGTTATATGAATATCTAAAGTCAAATGTTTCAATCGTGAGTTTATTTTAAATTTGCACTATCACCTTAGAGATATTCAGTATTTAAATGCAAAATTTTCGAATTTCTTGGTGAGGACTCTATAGAGAAAAACTACACAAATCCCTTAAATTTCATTTTTCTTTTCTGTTTCTTATTTGAAATAAAAACATTTAATGAATTCTAATCTAACCACATGCTTCTTTAGTTTAGATTAATTAATTGTTTTTTTTTTTTCTTTAACTTTTTTTTTTACTTTTTTTCTGTACCTGTAGAACACAGAACAAAAAAACCGCTTTGCTTTCTTTCTAATAAACGCATATCAATAAAAAAAATTTGAGTCTAAATTTACGCACCATTTTGAAAAAAACATTTTTATTTGTAAGTAATATAGAATGTTATCAAAATAATATGTGTGTAGAGCTCTACAAAAATTCAGCACTTCATTCATGTTAATTATGTTGATTTATAGTAGGTATTTTTATTTAAGAAAAAATACGATAGCATTTTGTTTCGAATTTAACAGGAAAATATTAAAGCATTAAAACATTTTTGAATCATTAAGTTCTTTTTATACTTTTTACAGATCTTCATAAACAATTTTGCAATTATTTTTAAATAATTTTACTGCCCCTTTTAAATAATTTTACTACAAAAGGAAAAGTTCTTTTAATAATTCTTTTAAGATTTATCTCTTTCTACTTTTAAATAATATTACATGAAAAGCCATTAAAGACAAACCTACTTTTTAGCGGAAACAGTTTCGGAAATATCATTTCCGGAATGTAAACAACCATTCAAATTTTGAATCGGAAATCAAATATTTATTAATAAAATGGTAAAATTAAATGGAATGAATAAATAGTTGGCTTTTAAAAGAAATTTTATTTAATTAAAATATGTTTTAAAAGTTTAAAAAGAATTCCAGAAAAATAGCCTTACTGGAACAATTCTTAAGGATTTGTTTACAAATATTGCTGTTAGCGATTGTGAGATTGATTGACTTGGCGGAGAAAAAACTAATTCAACAATTTCATTGTTGGGGGTTACAAAAGTGTTTAAAAAATAAGAGTGAGAATTAAAACAAAGGTTATTAAATTTTGAGCAAACGGTTTTTGGAGAACCTTTCTAAAATTAAAAATTCTAAAACATTTTAAATCACTTTGCCAGAAGAAAAAAAATGCCCCGATGGCATAGGAATGAACTTCAAAGATAAATGCATTCTGCCCACGGTCTAGTAATGATGTAACAATAAGAAAACGTATTTTTTTAACTTTCGATCTTTGCCAGGTTCCCTCAATTCAGTTTTATAATGTTGATTAACCGCTTCCCTTACCAATTTTTTGGAAAACAAAATGCAAAAAATCAACATATTTTTTATTTCATTAATAAATACAAGAAACGAAAACAAAACATAATACAGAATTTCTAAGTTGAAATTTTAATTTTTTTATGCGTGAAAAATATTTAATTTACTATCAGTTTACGATCCCAAATTATCTCGGGCAAAGGATAAAAGTTAAATATTAGTCTTTGTATATGTTCATATTTTCATAATCAGAAAAATCATCTGCATACTTTTACTTTCGCTCGCAAACGCCATTTTTACTCTTTTTTCTATGTTAATTCATCAACCATCGCATATACAATTGTACAAAACACGTCTGCAGTCCCAAAAATAGCAAAATCATATAAAAATAGCCCAGCAGATTGTTATTATTTTTTGTTTTGCTTCCGGCCGAATAAAAACGTGATAAAACAAAAAGTATTGACGAATTTTGCTATGCCCGAGTTGACTCGGGATAATAAATATATGCAATATATACATACCCGAGTCAATTCGGGACAATCAAGGAAGCGGTTAAGACAAGTTTAGAAATAATTAAAAATGAGTCTTAGTAATTTTTTCTTTCTGTTTTTTTTTTTCTTTTTTTAAAAATAAAGAAAAATCTGAAATCAAAAATGATTCGCAGATTGATAATCTGCAATGCCTGCTACCGTGGAGGGTGTCTCCTTCCAGGCCTACAACTGGTACTGCTCGAGTAAAAATAAATAAGATAAGTCAAATCAATGCTGCTGTCGTAATTAGTTCTTTGATATCCATTCTCTTCTTCTCAAAAGTCTGTACATACATCATTGAGCAAAGAAAAAAAAACTCAGCGAGTATGATCTACCTGTTTATTCTAAAATTTCAGATTGTAAATGCTTATGCAAACCCCAATCCTTCAGCTTTATTTTACTGCTCCTTTAAATTTGCAGTCTTTCAAATAAACTCCTGATAAGAAAACAAATGTTCTCATAATCTGTGTTAATGTTGCTGACGTGCTTCTTTTCTCTAATGTCTCTTTAAAACCTGCATCACTCTTAAGCAGGCATGCCTTACATAAATTCATATATGAGTCACATATATTTATTCCAATGAACGAAATTTTAATCTGTAAAATATTTTGTAAAAATATTGCTTTTTTTATGTTTTTCATTTTTGCCTTTTCTTCTATTTATTTATTTATTTTGAAGAAATACATAGTTTTGTATAAATTTTAAATTCGATTAAAACTGAACTATGATAATTTCCACTTAGTAAATGCCAGATTTATAGTTTAATTTCGTAAAAAGGCAGCACAAAATAAAACAGTCCTTAATTAAAAAAAATACTAATTTAATTAGAAATAGCTGAGAGTGAACTATAGGTACAAAAACATATGTATATATGTACAAAAGAAAGGGTAAATTTATTGCTACAAGTAGAAGATTCAACAGTTGTAACTAATTTCAAAACAGAAGAACTAACATGTTGTATCACTTATATGTTTAAAAAAAGTATATTATCTAATCTAATTTCACTTTTTTTCAACTAAAGAAGACTTTGTTTTATGTTGTAATCGTGTAATCCTCGTAGGGAGTTCCTTTTCTTGCATAATGACAACAAACGACATACAATCAGCAAACTTCGTTCCACAAGGAGATAATCTCTTCAGTTAATATGTTAATTAGTCACTTAACGTCCCCCTAATGAATTCCCACCAAATCTAAAATTCGATTCTCATTTCCAAGAAAGTAATTTTATGCCTATCACTATGCTTTTCTCCTCTCTTGAATTCATTAAAGAGTCTTATTCTACTACATTCATTTCAAACTGCATCTTTTCAAACTGCAATCAACTTTTAAATATGAAATTCTAATTTATAAAACTTTGTATTTAAATCCCATTTAAATTTTTAATATTCTTCAAGCTTTGTCATGTTATAAATAAAATACAGCGCTTAAAATATTAAAAAAAATCCTTAATAACATTTGGTCTAAAGATCGGATTTTAATGTACTGGTACAATCTTCATAAACTTAAATACTCTCATTGATTAGTGCAAACAAGATTTTAAGTTACGGAATAAAGCAGAAAAACGTACCTTCTCTAAGTAAATGTATATATTTTAGGCAGATTTAAAATGTATACATTCAAAAAATCTGGGCGTTAGTTGCAATCTAGAAAATGAAATTATTTATTTAGGAAAGCGGTCAAAAATTTCGACCACTCAATTTTAAAAGTTCGTTAATTTTTTTTTTATTATTTCATCAATGTTATTGTTGAAATTTAATTTAAAGTAAAATAGTTATACCTATACAGTTGTTTGTTCTATGTTTGATGTGTATTTAATGCAAATATTCATTTTAAAAAATATCAGGAAAAAAAAAATATATATATATATACACCGAAGAGCCATTACATTATGACCACCCTGCTAATAACATGTAGGACCACCTTTAGCCCTCAAAACTGCTAGCACCCGATTCCACAAGGTGCTGATAGGTAGTCTGAGGTATCTGGTACCAAGCGCTCGCCAATTGGTCTTGCAATAGCCTCACAATGCGGGGGGGGGGGGTAGCGTGGCAGCACGAATTTGGTTTTCCAAGTAGGACCACAAATGCTCTATTGGATTAAGGTCGGGTGAATTTGGGGGCCAAGACATGACTTGAAAGTCACTAGAATGTTCTTCGAGCCAATCCATGACGACTAGACCCTTATGACATGGTGTATTATCCTGTTGGTAAACACCATCCACCGCAGGAAAAACTGTTGCCATGAATGGGTGAACCTGGTCTGCAACTATGTTCAAGTAGCTTACAGACGTCAGGGATTGTTCTATGAGAATTATGGGTCGTAATGTGCCCCATGAAAACACTGCTCACACCATACTACCATAAATTGTTATAGATGGAGGGTGGTCACAATGTAATGGCTCTTCGGTATATATATATATATATTTAAATATATATATATTTAATATATATATATATTTAATATATATATATATTTAATATATATATATTTAATATATATATATTTAATATATATATATTTAATATATATATATATATATTTAATATATATATATATATATATATATATATTTAATATATATATATATATATATATATATTTAATATATATATATATATTTAATATATATATATATATATATATATATATTTAATATATATATATATATATATATATATATTTAATATATATATATATATATATATATATTTAATATATATATATATATTTAATATATATATATATATATATATATATTTAATATATATATATATTTAATATATATATATATTTAATATATATATATATATATATATATTTAATATATATATATATATATATATATTTAATATATATATATATTTAATATATATATATATATATATATATATAAGCCCATAAAACAAAATAATGAAATGATATAATCTCGTCATCAGTTAACATGATTATATTCGCAAAAAAAAGACTGCTCTCTAATGTTGTATTAATATATCCAACGTAAAATATATCACTACAATAGTGTGAGTAACACCCAAAAATTGAAACTAAAATTAAAATAAAACATATTGAGTAAAACATATGCGAAATAAAACATATTAATCAAAGAATGGAAAATAAATATTTTTTTTTCTATTTTAAATTTTATTTTTTTTATCAAAAAGATGATTTTGGACATTTCAGGTGTTTACTAAGTTAATGTAACACCAAAACATTTTTGTCGGAGTTTAAATGTCTACAAATAAAATTGCGAGTTTAACAAGGATAGTTAATTGACAATATCCTGAACAAATGATAGAAATAAATAAATTATATTACAGTGGGAAAATGTTTTTATAAAACAATTTAGTGTTTTGATCAGACAGAAAAAAATTGATTCAATTAAGTACTTTAAATTTATTGATCCATCCTTACTTCAGTATTTTCTTATGTTTTAAAGAATTGTTTCTTACATAATGATTCAAAATGCAATTTTATTACACATAAAATGTAAGAATAAAATAAAAAAATTTTAAATTGGCATGTTTTTTTATTAATCAAAAAATGTATATAATAATAATTAAAAATATTTCCAAAAAATACTCTAAAGTAAAAAAAATTAAAATAATCCTATTCCAAATTTTACGAAATTATGTTAAATCATTTTTATATATATTTTTTTTAAATTGAGAGAACATAAAAGAATGCTGAGAAAAAAAAAGCCGTTAAAATTTTAGCATGAGTCAAAGTTCAATGTACGAGTCAAATTTTCATTGAAAACAAAAAACTCTGAAAATCATTTCGGGAAAAAAATGAAAACTTAATTTTTTTTTTTCCTTTTTCTTCTAGCAAGAAATTTTGGCTGTAGAAGCGGCTGAAAACAAAGGTTTCCTGGCTATGCTATCTCAGGTAAGAATTTCTCCCGACTGCAAAATTTATTTAGAAAACCACTCAACTCAAGAACCTCAATATTTTATTGGAAAAAAAAAGTTGTATTCCGTTAGCTAAATTTCTCAAAATAGCAAACATTTACATTTAATTTGCAAGTATTAAAAGAAATCGAATTGTAATTGAAATTTTCTGACCAATTGAAATTTTTTTTCATACCATGTAAATTTTTTTAAAGACATTACAATTATTTCATATTATTTTTTTGTTTTAAATTTTAAAAAAATTACTATAGGTACAGACATACTTGCGATTAAAACCAGTTTTTGATACATGTAAAGAATATAAATGATTCATTTCATATCCAACAAAAATTAAAGACCTTTACCTATTTTTTTTCTCTCACAAATTAAACGCCCATTTTTAACAATTTTTGAGCTGACTTTTGATAGTCATTTCCAATTGTTATTTGATAGTTATGGAAAGGAACATATTGTCAATACATCAGTCTTTCCTAAATAATATCCTGGTATTTGTAAATTATGAATTCTGCATGGCTTTTTTCTATTTATTTTCATTGCATATTTTTAGCCCAAATCACATTAGGTACTATTAAGTCGAGATAAAAAAAACTTATGAAGTTATGGAAAGGAACATATAGTTATTATATCAGACCTTCCCAAATAATATCCAGGTTACTGTAAACTAGTATAGTCATATTGGTTTTAATGGAAAGTAAATCTAACAGATGAAACTTTTTAAAAGATAAAAACTTCTTTCCAAAAAGAACATTTTTGATGAACTTCAAGAAAGTTTTCTTTTCAGATAGTTAAATTCTCGATAATAACTCAATCGCTGCAAAGTATAATATCCAAGTCAAGTATTTGGACAAAAGTTATTGGATTTTTAAATTTATTTTAAAACTGATATATTTTTATATAAATTTTATATAAAAATTACGAGGTTTCAACACACGAAGTTTTTAACAAAACGGGAGTTTTAAAATTATTGACATTTCTGTTTTCCCACTCGTGTGTCATCTCAGGGCATTTTAATCTGGTTTTAAGACATTTTCCATGATCTTATGGGAAAGCACAGGTGTTGGTGTGCTCAATTTTTAAGCAATTTTTTCTGGGTTTGATTCCTCTCAATGAAAGAGCACTTTTTTCAATAATAACTTTCGGGAATTCCATTTTTTCAGCGTGGGATATAAATCTAAAAGGAAAATATTTAATCAAAAACGTTTGATAAAAAACGATCATTTAGGAGTTTTTCGAATTAAAAAAAAATCGATTTAAGAAAAAAGAATAAATATTTTAAAAAATAAGAATTAGAATCTTAAACCAAAGTTTCTGCGAAAAAAAATTTTTAAAAAATAGCAAGATTTTTTTAAAATTCTAAACTTGTATAGAAGGTACTGGCACTGTCACTCTGGTTGAATTTTCTTTACGGGCAGTCTTCTAGGTTCTGAAATCATATACTAATTACCCTGGGGAAATATGGAAATCTGGCAAGTAGCCAATAAAGACGAATCGAAAAATTTCAATCTAATAGGGAAGTAAAGATTTTTCCGGAACATAGAGACAAAATTAGTCTTTTGGTTAACACTCATGGACTATGGACTCATGACTGCGAATCGACTGGTCTGTTTCCACCTTCAAAACGAATAATTACTTTTCTTCATAGTCACTGGTTTATCAGTTTATAATTTGAATTACTCAATTAAAAATTATCAAGAAACTACAAAGTTTATCTTGAATACGTCATCAAGTTCAGTTCATTCCACAAGCGAAGAACAATATATGTTACTTTAAAGTAAGACTTTCGTCTTTATTCTTTTTGTCTGTGTTTTAAATGCAATCTAAAATTAGAATCTAAATTCCAATATTTTGTTCAGTAAATTCTAAGGTTCCTGCCTAATTCTACATTATACTATAACATTTTCTTAGTTAACTTGGAACTCCATCGTGAATTTTTTTAAAAATTAATATGTTAAACGGGAGTTGTTTAACTGTATTATTTATCGCGCAGTTTGGCTAAGTTTACTCGAAGTATTTTTGGAACTATGCAAAGAGATATTATTTTAATTGATATATACTGATAAATTTATGCGGGCAATATTTTAAATTACGAAATCAAACATAAAAACGTATACTTTCTCTAAACAAGATTTTTTTTTTTTTTTACGTCTTTGGATTTTATATTTTCAAAATAGAGAGCAATCGCAATCGGGAAAATATGATCCCGAAAGATTATCCAGAAATGCAGTTCAAATTTGGTGCCCTTTGTTGTTAATTTTACTTTTTGTGTATTTACTTTTTGTATATCCCAAAAGAGTAGTATTTTTGCATTTTTCTTTCTCGTGAACTATTTTACCAATTTCTTACAATTTTTTTTTCATTTGAATTGGTGTAGAATAAATTAGTGTAAATTTTGTAGATCTCATAATTCAAAATTGTTTCGTCGTTCACAAATTTATTAAAACGGTAAATAATAAGTAAGAAAATTTTACGCATCTTTACAACAGTTTTTAAAATTGCGTGGAAGCATATTTTTTTCTATTTGTTTCGTTAGTTTCAAGCATAAGTCAAACTATGCGAAAAGTCAAATTTTAATTAGCAGGTTTGAGTTTTTGTTCACTGTTTTGTCTAAACTAATAGGATCCTATTTTCTAAACTTCGAAAGTCCCAAATCCTATTTAGAGAGTCAATAAAAATCCTTCGTGGAGAAAAAAATTTTGTAGTTTTACAAAGAAAGATCTATTTTGTGTTTTATTTCGTAACTTAAAATATCATCTACACTACGTAATTAGCATATTTAAAATGAGATCCCTCAAACCATTAAGAAAAGAGTCCATGTACTTCAAATACTAAATCAAGAGTTAATAATGTACATCAAACCTAAAGAAATATTGGTTTATCCAAATACATAAATGTTGGAATTAGTAATATAAGGCGTTTGTATAATTCAAACATCACATAATTTTTAAAACAAAGTAATTATAAGGAAATAAAATAAAGAGATGTCTTCGGAAAAAAATAAGAATTTTTGTACAGTTTTCCTCCTATTGGGTTTAAATACCCATTATTACAATTTAGCAATTTAACGATTTTATTATGCATATAAACTAATTTATTACATCACCAACTCTTATTAATATCTGTAATATAGCATTTTAGATGCTTACAATTGTTCAAATTATTAAATGACAAAACTGTGGACATAATAAATGGTATGAAAAATTGTGAATGGTGTGAAAAATGTACAAATCTTAAAAACACTAGTAATGTGAAATTTGAGTTGAGTGGTTTCATTGAAATTAATGTAAGTGACAGGCAGGCTTTGAAGGTTTCTTAAACCATTTCCTTAAAATAAACCGTTGAAATCAACAAAGAGAAATTATGGAAAATTAACTATTAAAATTGCTATCTTTATCACCACATGTTTTAGTACATTTTGTAATAAACTTCGCTCATTATTAAAACTATTTATATAAAGATCTTGTGCATTAACTGCAAAATATATTTATGCTAAGTTACTCAGTTTATGAAACAATATGCTCTTTTATGCTCGGTTTATAAAACAATAAACTATTTTAAATAGATAAAATTTTGTAAAAAAGAAGAGAAAATTTTGTTAAATAATTGAATTTGTTTCTTCGATTGCATAAAATTTCAAATTTTAAATGATTTAAACTGATTGTTTTCAACTCCCAATATAGATTTATTGTAGACAAGAATACTTTTACAACCTAGAAAAAAGCATTTTATTAATATTTTCCACTCAAAACGAAACTTTTATTTAAATAAAGACAGAAAATATGAAAAATAAAAATTTTATTCGTTTTCATGAACTTGAATTATCATAATTTTGAAAATAAATTTTATTTCATCCATTTCAAACTGTTTGAACAAAATTTGAAAAAGTAGATCTTTATTATTTATTTTAATTCTGCATTTGTTAGAACTCAATGTTCATTCCTCTTTTTAATCTACACGAGATATAGAAAAAGCTCATTGTGAAACTGGAGCTATTTTCTAAGGCTGAGTAGACAAGCAAGTTGCTAAGTCACAAAATAAAAAGTAATAATTTCTGGCGAACGAAAAACTCTCTAAAGATAGTTTTGATACATTGAAACTCCAGATAGAAGCAATCTTGATAAAAAGTGATCTCTTCAACTTCCTATGGAGAGACGAAGAGAAACCAAGAGCAGGAGCTGATGTAATTGCCAAATGGATTTCCAATGACCAAGAGGCTCATGCTGATATCATACTTTCAATTAATTCTAGTGAATTATCTCAAATAAACAGTGTTAAAACTTCACAAGAACTGTGAAAAAAGCTGAAAGAAACATATGAACGGAAAGGTCATGCTAGAAAAATAACAGGATTAAATTAACTGCTCTTCGCAAAAATGAGCGAAACAAAACTAATGAGCAACCATATAAATAAGTTCTTTAGTCAAGTGAATAAATTGAAAAAACTGGATATTACGCTGCTTGACAATTGCTAAGAAACAACTGATTTATGGAAAGTAGCGTTTTTGGCTGCCGCCTAATAACAGTAAAATCAAGTGTAGAGGGTGTAATAAAACAGTACTCGTTGTCTGTATAAAAGGCAATGCACACAATCTCTTCATTAATTCGAAAAATCATAGTATTTGGTATTTGACCAAAATAGCACCATGAGTAGCTGAACTTATTCCTGTAAAATTCAGATTGCTGTTGCAATAATTAAGTGCAAAATGTTACCAAGATATCATTTGAGTTCTTACGATGGCGGACGAGCAGTTCGACGACTGGAAACATTTCGAAATTTCACGACTGTGGCCGCAGCAATAGAAGTGTCAAAAAGTGTCATCTCGCTATTTATAAAAAAGGCCACTGAAGGAGGAAATGCCATGCGACAGCATGCCAGTGGTCGTTGTAGGAACACCACACCTCACGAAGAATGATGAGTATCCCCAGTAGCGAAAAGGAATAGAAATGTTACTCAAAGGAAGATAGCTATAGACCTTGCAGCCACTACTGGTATACATGTTTCTCCTAGCACCATCTCGTGGCGATAAAATCGAGTTGGTTTGCATGCACAGAAATTTGTTCGATGTGTATCCTGCCTTAGCCATGCCACCGCCGAGAAGGATTTCGTTGGTGTATTTGCTGGGGTAACCATCAGTCGTCAGAATGATATTCTACGACGAATCTTGAGAAGTGATTCTGACTACCAGTTAGTGTGGAAAGAGAGGGGAAAAAGTTGTACACAACAATAGGTTCATGAATGTAATCGGTATTACCCAGGCATGCAGTATGGACAGGCATCATGAAATGAATGGTTAAACACCGCTTCAAATCTTTCAACGAGGTAACCTTTCATTGCAGCGGTATTCCAGAGAGATTATTCTGAATCATGTTTGTCTTTTTAGGGGTAGATTCAGACTTTCTGTTAATGGATGTCAATGCACTACCACACAGGTGATCTGAAGTATCGGGCACACTAGAAAGTAAAGATATTGACCGTATGCAATGGCCTGCGCACTCCTCGGACCTAAATCTTATAGAGTATATGTCTGGAATGCCCTTGGAAGACGTGTTTTGCAAAAAACACGCCCTTCTCAAACCGTGCAAGAGCTTTAAACCTCCTTGAGAAAGGAGCATCAAACTCTTCAATAGCTTAGTGCACAACATGGATAACAGGTGCAAAATGTACATTAATGTTCGAGGTAATCAAACATTTTACTGGGATACTCATTTCTGTTTCATTCTAGCAAGGCGACCCGCTTCTCATGGCTGTTTAGAAATCGTCAAATAAGCATCTTTTTTATTTTTAATTTTATCATTTTTCGATATGTCGGTATGTGAGCTATTTTTCCTAATAATAAATGCACTCTGTCTCTATTTAATATGTAATTAGTTTCATTCCATCAATCAATGTATATTATTAATTATTCCGAAAAATGTAACTCTTAGCAGTTGTCAAGCACTGTGATATTGACGATGATTTGCTGAATAGTTAACTACTTTTTACTAACGAAAATTTTCGAATAGCTATTAAATCAAGAGATGACCTACCTACTCGGGAAACGCTGAAAATTAAACTTTTAGAGGAATCGAATGCAATGAGAAATGAAGAATCTTCTCATACTGAATTGCAAGCTGCACTTTATACAAATCAAAAACAAAAACAGCTACCGAAATTTAGCTACGAAAACTGCAGAGAAAAGGAAAACAATGAAGCTTCGAATAACAAATCATTTCGGATGAAATGCATCTGCTGTTCTAAACTCGGACGCAAAATATATGAATACCGAGAGAAAAAAGCAAATAGAAAACGCACTTCATTTAATTATGACTAAAAATTAAATGACAAAAAGATGAAACACTTCGAAAATAAAAGGCTAGAATTGTTGCTAAAGATTATCCTCAAAAGCTTGGAATAGATTTTGACTAAGAATTTTCACTTGTTGCATGATTAAAGTCCATTAAAACTGTAAATCCTTATTCACAACAGTAGTAATCTTATTCACATCAGTAGTAAACAATTTAAAAATATATCACTTAATAATGATGTCAACAGATATTTAAAGGAAGAAATCTTTATGAAGCATCCCGTAGGATTTTCTGTTTCTCCCCAAAAAAGACGAAGTTCTCCTTCTGAAACGTTCTTTAGGTGTATTAAAACAGGTGAGGCCTAGAATGGTCAGGGCTAAAGAGAATAGAAGGGCTAGTTCACTCCGCTCTTAGAGCTGAAGCTACGATTTCCCTCCCCATGACGTCACTGTGTCCACAGATCTCGGTGATCGCAAGCAAGGATATCATGATAACTTTGCATCTTTCTCTTTGTAAAAATAAGTTAGACTTTTTCTGGTTATTAGCTTTCAAACTTTACGTAATTAACACATTATTTCCTTTCATAAACATAGTTCAAAAAGTCTTTCTTGGCCATTATATTAAAAAAATACAATTTTAAACTTATAAAAATATTTTACTAGTTGGCGAAAATGACACTATAAATACTTTATTTTAAAAAGTTCAGCTTTAACTTTAATTATTAAGAAAAATGAAAGCATATATCGACACTTTTTTATCTACATATTCTTTTATAGCAATAAGTTGAGTTAAATTTAGAATCCCTGATTTTAAAATAAGTCATTAATAGCAATTTGTTCCTACTTAATCATTAAGAAACATCAACCTTAAACGCTAATTACTGAAACAAAATTATAATTTAGGTTCATAATGACATTAGAAATTTTACAATTGTTTATAGATATTTAAATTTAAGATAATATAATTTTTAAATAAAAATCATAAATATTTAAAATAACTACATTAAAAAATAGGTTATGAAATTAGGAGAATTTCAACTATACACTTTATATTTTATTTATACTTTTTACTTACGTTTTAATTTTCTTTGACTTTATCCATTTTTTTATTTTTTTTCACCTGCCTTTCTTTTTGAAGTAACGAGGCGGTTTCTATTTAGATAACGAATTTTTATAAAAGTTCTTAACGATAGAAAAAACGTATTGCTGTTTTATATTAACTGTGTCATTTCAGAATCCATTTATTACATAGTTGTTCATTTACTTTAGGGAACACGCGGAAAACTATTTTTTTTTCCTTTTGTTTTTCTATCAGAATTTTTGCTAGTTGCAATCGCGCAAACTGGCATTTCGTTATAAGTTTTAAGTTTTTGTAAATTCACTGCAAAAACTGAGGAAAGTCATTATAGAAAATAACAAATGTCTTAGAATATGTCACAAAAAGAAATGCTCCAATATTAGTTAGAGCTAGTAAGGCAGAACGCTCTGTTCTTGAAGTAAAAGTGCGAGCCAAAGTGACGTCACTAGAGAAAATCGGAGGATTGGCGCGGCGATAGTTTCTTCAAACGAGTGAACCAGCCCTTCTATTCTCTTTAGCCCTGTAGAATGGTACACTAAGTTGGACAACAAACTAAAGTCCTTTAAATTTAAATCATGAAACGATGACTCTATCACTTGAAATCAAGAACTGCTAAAATTATAATTGTTGTTTACATTAGATTTTACCAACAACGAAGCCGTTTGCCATTATATCTATGATGAACTCTCAAAGACTTTTAAAATGAAAGACTGCATTGAATTTAAACAAAACAACTCATTGGCGATATCATGAACTCTCAAAACAAAGAGATTCAAGAGTCTAAACTCATTTCGAAAACAATGGACAGTAGTTTAAATTTAACTAAAGAGATATGTCTGAAAGAAAACAAAAAAGCCGAAACGCAAAACATACCATTACATAAGTGCTCTTACTTTGTGTCATTGCTTATGTCCAAGCATCTAAAGATACTCTTCAATATTAATGTATTCATGGTCCAGCCCAGCTTCTTGTGTTGTTTACCTATATTCTTGTTATTACTCAGAATAAGGACGGCTTTTCAACACCGGTTATAAAATATATTCCTGTTGCGTTTTTCATTATGTTTAACAATAAAATATGTTCCTACGAACTTAGTTAGAATTATTCTCGAACCCAGCCAACACCGTTCATGTTCTTTACTTACATTTAATGTAGACTTCAAATGTAAATATTATTTATTGATGTTTTCAGAATATTTTATTGGATTACTATCAAATTTACATTGGTAGTACTTTATAAGATTTTACTGAACTTTTTGTTCAAAAAGTATAAACTGCATGCTATAAAAAATGGATGAGTTTAATTAAAGTGTTTATCAATGATTCTTAACGTTATCACAATTTAGAATACAATTTATAATTTTCTCATTAATTATAGTCAAGAAAAAAATTTTAAGTTGATTTTTGCTTTTCTACAGAAATATTTAGAATGTTTAGCAAAATATAGAGCTCTCGTGGCTTCTGTATCTTAATTTTGAATAATAATTCCTGGAAAGTATAGGTAATAGATATAAATATGCAGGGTGTACCATAAAAACCACTCTTAATACATATTTTTAAAATCCTAATCAAAAAAGAAAACATCGTAAGATATGGTAATCGCAAGATAACATTTAAATGAGATACAAAAAACTTATCAGCATACGATGGAAGAAGGTGAATGAAATAATAAATATAAAAGGCTAAATTAGAGATCGAAACTTGAAAGTGTTTCTTATAATCATCCTTCGACTCTGTTTTCTCTGGTAATTAAATCTGTCTTCTTGTTTATTACGTTTACCCTACAGTACTGTATTTTGTCAGATTTGAATATAATTTTCTTTTTTTTATTTATTTTTTTTTTATTTTATTTTGCTTAAATATTACTAAATTTTACTAAATATTACTAAATACTACTAAATTTTAGTTTTCTTTCTTGATAAGGATTCTAAAAAATATATATTAATGGCGTCTTGACAAAACACCCTTTAGAGTCCAGACATAAATGAGTAATCTATATATAGGAGACAAGCGACGGGTTCAGCCTTAGCAACAAAAAAGACTGAAAAATCGCAACAACAAAAAAAAAAAAGAAACAATCCTGGTGAATAACGTGATTTTTCCTTGATTTTATTCTTCAATGTTTCTAATGGACAGAAAACATCACATGATTCAATTTGTTTTCACCAGTTGAATAAACGTTATATTTAAATATAAAAATAATAGGATTTTTCAAAACTCCTATTTGTACTCTACTTTTGAAAAAAAATCCTTTCTTATGTTGTATTGCAAAATATAATCCACGTATAATAGTTATACTACATTTCTTTTGCGTATACTTTAAGAAATTTGTTCAAATTTCGGCGAGTTGGTCGTTAATTTACACAGTCAGCTCGTTTCTTTAAGAAAAATCTTATTTCTACTAATTGTACCGAAACAGAAACAAAAACATAACAAAACAACAACAAAATTAATAGAATTAACCTTAATTTTAGCAGCCAGCTCCCTGTTCGACAAAAAAACGTACTGTTTGTAAGAAAAATTTCAGCAAACTTAGTAGCGTTAACCTTTAATTGATGCGTATATTATATAATGCTTCCTAATTCAGTTTGAAGGCTTATGCCCTTTTCTATGGTGGTTACAGCATCAGGTTTAGGGCACAAAGGTTCTGGGTATAGACCCAGTCTACACCAAAGAACATTTCTCTTGTTCTTTTTTTAAGACAACGAAAAAGCTACTCAACAGATAGCAGCTTCACATAATTTTGCCAACTTTTGCGATTCATCTTGATTTGACAAACATGTCACCAGAGCTTCAAACAATATCAGGGCTCTAACTGAAAAGAACTTTTTCAAGCGTAACGCTAATTTACAGTCAGTGGGCAGGTATTTTAAGTGAAAAAAATTGACGGTCAAACCTATATTTATATAATCCTGGTAGCTTTGCAATTAATTTATGATTATTGTCAGTGACTAGAGTACTTCTTACTTGTGACTGATCGTAATCTACCTATGAAATTTATGTATGTATTCACATAATTATCATTTTAATAATTTTGATGAGTGTTTTTTTTTTCCCGATAAATATTGTGTGTACAATGATAGAGAATTACTCACATTTTAGAAAACAATATATTTTCTAAAGTAAACATTTTTTCAATTTTTCGAAATGAAATATTTATTGGATAATTAAATTTTGGGTTCTTTCTCTATAAAGTAAATTTCAACTTTGATTTTACTTTTTTATATTAAAAACCTCAGTCTGTCTTATTTTGCTGCATATATTTTTTACTTCTCTTTGTTGCATATATTTTTTACTTCATTCTTAAAATACTTCTTTACATAAAAATATGAATGTATAATGCAACATACATTTAAAACCTCCTTTATTTAATTACGAAATATTTGCTTTATGAATATGGGGATTATGATCAATATAAAGTTGTGAAATTCTATTGATACTAATTTTTGGTACGACAATCATGTTAGATAAAATGTTTGGTGCAAATACAGTATTTAGTTTAGCATAAATAAAGAAAATTATTATTAATTTGTCTAATTACTTTTATTATTAATTTGTCTAATTACTGATGCTTTAAATTTATCTAACACAAATTTCTGTGTTAGTTTATGTTTTAATTTTGCAAATAATTATTTTAATTGCAAATAATTTTATAATTATTTAATTATTAAACTAAAAAATTTTTTAAACAAAGAATATTTTATTAACATTATGTACACAAAACAGGAGAAAATATATATATAATTTTTAATAAAGTTTGTTTTTATTTTATCATTCTTGCATCGTTAAAATTCTTAACTGAGTGAGGAAAAGTATCATAAAGGAATATTCCTTACAAATCCTACTTTTATATAAATTTTAATTTTTTGAGAGTCCTTAAAATAGCGCATGTTTAATTAATACACGCATAATTGTGTATCAATTGGATATTTTAAACATAGTCTAAGAATGCAAAATAACTTTAAATTTTATTTCTATAAATTTATCTTCGAAAATCAAATTATTAATTAATGATCTCTATTGAAAGTTTTATTATTTGAAAATCTAAAATATTCGTTGGGATTTTTTTGAGAATGTTTCAGTAACAACACTTTTAAATTAGTTCCTTCTAACCCTTTATTTAAAACTATAATAAAAAAGTATAAAAATGTATTTTTCAAGCAGGATTCAGTACTTTCAAAATTTAGTTAATATAATACTTGATCTTCAAAGAAAGTGCAGATTTTTTTCCATAAAAATATTTTTTAATTCTCAATTTAATAATTAACTTGAAATATTTTTTTTATATATGCTTTAGTTGCTTTTTTTTTGTTTCCATTTAAATGCTAATTTCACTTGTTAGATAGTTGCGCAATTTTTTATTCGCAAGGAATAAAAAAAAAGTTTCTTTTGTAGTTATTTATTTTTTAATGTCTTGTCTGCCTGTCTTTTAATCTCTTTCATAACATGATAATTTAATATAGCAGGAGGGCAGAATCACTTTGTATATCAGCCAGGAAAGTTTTGTTCAATTATTTATGCATGTTAATGTTTGCAATTCCTACTTAATAAATTCACACTATTTTTTAAAGCATAGAAAACATTACTTTTTATAAGTATTTACTGTATTTATTATTGTTGCTTTTTAATGATATAATGAATTCACTCTAAAGTTATAAAATATTTTAAATGCAAAAATAAATATTCAATATTAAGTGACTAGCGCTGAAACCATAATATTTCTTCTGCAACTTTAAAATCTGTTATAAATTTGCTTTATTTTCATAATTAAATGTTTCAAATAAAACACTTATTTAAATGTTAAACAATTTATTTCAAAGAGTCTTTAAAGCATCTATTTACTATTTTTTTTATACATAATTTAATAAATATTGGATATTTTGATGTAAATTGTAAGATGTGTAGCAACAAACTCTCAATACGTTTGTTATTATGATTTAAAAACTTTAAAAAAAAAGTACTATTTTGTGACAGCAATTTTTTTAAAATTATTTCAAACAAATTTAAATTAAAGTATTACAAGCTACAATACACTTTTAAATTCTTGTTTTAACCTGTCAATTTCTTAAAAAGTTTTACAATTATTTACAATTATAAATCACAATACAAACAAAACAAGGTTATAAATAAATCATTAGTTGCAAAAAGCAAAAAAATTAGACTTTAATGTAAATTGTTTCTTTAACTCATTCACGATAGAAAAAAAATTAAATTTGATGAACACAGAAAATTTCTTACTGACTCATTCAGAGCAAAACCTATGAAAATCAACTAAAATATCTAATTATAAATTGAAAAACAAAAATGACAGACTTAATGAACAAAACACTAGAATTATATTATGTTTATAATTGTGTAATATACTACGAATCTTTAGAAATGCATTTGGGCATAAAAAATTATATTAATTTAAATTTTGTTTTGAACAGTTTTTTTTTTCTTTCATGATTGCTGAAAAACTGAAGCATTCCACAAATGCTTCACATGAAATTTATGTAGCTTTAATCTAAGGAATGAGTTTTATATAAAGTGAGACTTCCTTCTTTAAAATGAACCTCTTATAACTTTTTTTTCTACTTTAACGATTCAAATAATACAACTTCAGAATATAATGTTTTATATTTTTCCAAAACAGGCTTTTTATGAAATCCATATATTATTTAAATCTTTATCTTTTCACACAAATTTTTTCCAAATAAAAACAAAGATTGTGAAAAAAAAAATGAAAAATCTAAGTTCATAACTAAATAACAAAGCAAAATTTTGTCGCAATATTGTGTCAAGAGAACTGGAATTTGCATGGATCTGTTACTTAAAAGACATACACAAGAAATAAATGGTGTCGCAACAATTCGTCGTATATATTTTGTTATGGAAAAATTCCTCGCACGCAATTCGCTTTTGCAACAATTCGTCGTGAGCACGATTCGCCACGGGAATAACTCGTCGTAGACATAATTCAACGTGAGAACAATTCCTTGTATGCGCAACTCGTCCCAACGACAGCTCGTCGTGAAAACATTTCGTCGCAAGCACAACTCGTGGGTATAATTCATCGCGATCACAATTAGTTGTAAGTACAACTCGTAAGCGCATTTTCTTGCTCTTTCGATGAATTACATCTGTTTAAGAAGACAAAAATCTCGCAGTTTCTACAAAAGCTAACTAAATATTTAATTTTTGTGGTCATTTAAATACTATGAAAGCACCTATTGGAGGGGAGGCGCTTATAATTTGTAACCTGATATACATTAGTCGTAAAAAAATTTTAACGATTTTTACTAAGAAAAATATTCGTCGTGACGGGAAAATTATAATCCCCACCTTTATCGTTGAAAGTATTTGATATTCTAAATAATTTCTCATGCTTAATAATTCTCAAAAACATATTTCGTAGTTTTCTTTTTAATTTTTTCCGTTATTTAAATTCATTTTTCATAGTGGTATAGTTTTATTTCAAAGGAAGATAAAATTAATACATTTAGCCATTAAATACGAATACTTTTATAACAGATATTATAAGCGCTTCATCACGAAAACTGGGATTTTGTATAGTTTGAGACAGTTTTAAACATAAATGTTTTTAAACAGAATGAAAACAAAACATCCTAAATATTTTTCGAAAGATAGACTTTTTACGCACTACTGTAATATCATCAAGATTAAAAAGGCAGGCTTTAAACTAAACCAAACAAACGTTGTCGTCTGTAAGGAGATTTATCGACAATGTCAACCTTCATCTATGAAAAGGTTCCCCAGCATAGAATCGAGTTAACATGTCTTATATACAAGTGATTTTGAATTATATATTTGTAGTAGTAGATACACTACAGCACTCCCCCACAAGAATTATATCTGTGATAGAATTTAATGAACGGATACCAATAGTTGATTTATTGCTGCTGTGGGAGAACTCGAGAGAGCTGTATTTAGATCACTGTACGTTTGCTAATCGTGAGAGCTGTATTGAATTCACGGTCGTAGTCGCTGCTGTGTTGCCTGTAGCAGTCGAGTGTATACGTTGTGTGCGATCGAGACTGAGAAGCAACAGCGCGAAAAGGTGAATAATCACAGTCACACGTAGCAAGTCAACTGTTCAATGCGAACCATCCATCGAAGTAGGCGTATTCAAACCGCAGTGGGCGTATCTGCGAAGGTAGGCGTGTTGACTTTACGTCCGGGTCACCAATGTGGGAAGAATTATCGACAGTGTTAACCTTCATCTATTAAAAATATATATAACGTATTTATAACCATACTTTTTGTAAATGGTTTCAAAACCATAAAGGGAAAAAATGCTCTTTACCGTGAATTTTACGGTTAATCGGATGGATAGACAGGGGCCAATTATTTTACCATAATTTTGGAATGAAATTTTTAACAGTGTTATGTTGTAACGCAGTGGTCGACAGTGTCACTATATTTGCATGCAGGAATTTTGTAAAACTTTTTTTAGACAAAAGAGTAATAGAAAATGGAGGCTTAAGTTACCTTATAGCCTTATAGGTGGGTTAACTGCAGCCAGCAGTAATAATTCTAGATTTGGCTTACACTAGTTGGTGATGAAAATGGTTAAATTAACTGCATATTTACTGCTTAGAACACTTAAGAGTAAAAATAACATCGTAGAAAGGTAAATAAATATGATAAATGGTTATTTTTTTGCTTTTTTATTGTTTTGAATATTTAAAGTGCACTAAAAAAATTCAGCATGTTCAATTTGATGACTGATGTTCAGTTTAAAAAAATAAAATAAAAGAAATTTAGCTTTCCTAATTGATTTTTATAAACATACAATGTCTGAAATAGCTACAGCTAAAGTTTTGTGTAAAACTTTTAGGAGCCTTTTTTTTGTCTTGTAGATATAATTAAAAAAAATGGGATTTAAATTTGAAGTACAAAAAATGTTTTACCTAGCCTCTAACCGCTAAATACTCTCTTTTAACTTTTAACATCATGTGCCTCAATTTTTGGCGGGGAAAAAGAAGAGAGAAAAATAATAAGAAACTGTATAGGATAGTTATTTCGTAGCACCAGAGGGCGCTACCTCTATCCGCATAAACAATATCAATAGTCTTTATTCTGACTTACGATGTGAGATGACGCAAGACGAGCTCTCCGAACCTTCCTGGTTCCCCTTTTACCCCAATCAGTTTGGGTAGCCCATTAAATTACTTTTTATGTTAGTTAATGTTATGTTGTTCTTTAATGTTAAATGAATGTGTGGATGTATAATTAAAATACTGAGCTCTTCGTGATGATGTTTATTTCCATCCTCTTGTGTCCTTACAAAACTTAATTATTGCATCGAGAATTATGAGATATTGTTACCCTTGGCCAAAGCTCTTTGGCTCTTTGTTCGCCAAGTTGTTACCGATGATCCACTTCGATGATACTTCAGCTGATTCAAATGAGAACAAATTTGACTAAAAAATTTATAAGTTTGTTTGACTTGGATTGTTATTTTGAGAAGTAAAACATTTTTAGATATGAATTTTTCACACTGAAAGGAATGAAATCAAATACTGATTCAGTGTGATTTTGTCTAAAAAACATTTATTTATACTTTTTTAGTTCAAATTGTATTTATTACAGTTTTTGAACATAGCACTTGAACCAATTATAGTATGAATAATTTTGATAGTTCGACGTTTCAAAATCTAAATAAAGATAAAATGAAGCAAGGAAAATGACATCAGGATAGTTTTTTTGACTATGCTTAGTATCTCATTAGAACAAAAATCTTCCTTTATTTACTTTTTGTACAATAGTTTTTTTCATTACATTTTGCTGCCTCTTTTTTCTTCTCCGCTTTGTAAGTTTTTTCGCTAAAACAATAAAGAACAAAAAAGAAGTTTTTCTTAGGAGATTGTTGATTTACATGGCTACTTGAAAATATGCAATGAGTTTAGGTCGTAAATACGCTAACAATAGCAAAAAAAGCAATAACAACAAAAAGTGTGTAAAAAATGTCATATAAAACTAATGAATACTATGCTTCTAACACCTAACATCATTATTTGCTCTCATTTCTTATTTAATTGGCATAAATGTGTGTACGTTGTGAACATATATTTTTCGTTCGCCTCATTAACTTCCTATCTTCATTACCATCAAAACCGCGCATCTTCCAAAAGAAAATTATTTAGAACGGACATGTCCCATTTTATTTTATACTCGTTTTTTATTCACTTTTGGCTCCGTGATATTCATTACGACTTTCTATCTCAGTTTTTTTTTTCTTAGGGCGGTAATCGACTAAAATGTTTCTACTTTATTTCTACTTAATTCTAACGCTTTTGCATATTGATATCAAAGGATTGTAACCCAAGATTAATGATTTTTTTTTTGTGCTTAACTAAGTAGGACAAGAAAATTGTGAAGAATTTTAAAGAATTCCTATTGTTTAATTTTTTAACTGATTTAAATGAACTTTTGGAAAGTCAACAATAGGCTGCTTATTTACTGCAAAATATTCAACATCTATTCAAATAGTTAGAATTCGGAAGAAAATCATATTTCAAATCATTGTTCTTTATTCATTCCTTAAAAATACTTCTTTCAATGTATTTAAAATATAAATGCATGTAATTTTCTTCAAGGAAATACGTAATTGTATAATCAAAAAGAAATTATATTTCAAGAAGCTCTGAATTTTTTTCTTTTGAATTTTGTATATATAATCTATGACCTAAATTACTATTAATCTGGAGAGGGTATGGTCATATTAAAAGTCATATTTGTTAAACAAGATTAAATATAATTAATAAAAAACTAGTTTTCATGTTCTCCATTAATGAATTTTCAGCTAAAAATAGAAATGCTTTAGTCATTTTAAAATATTTAGGCTTAGAAGACACTTTTGCAAGTTGTCAGGTTTTTATTAATAACAATGAATTCAATGTAATTTATACTTAGTTTGGTATCGGTAAAAATACGCTTAAGATCGTGCGTTTTAACCCTTATTAGTCAATCAAACTAAGGGTAATTATTTTGCTTTCGTTTATGAATACAAATTACAAAGTAATATTAAAAGTACTGACATTTTGCGAAGCTAAAAATTTATTTTAGGTTCGATTAAAAAATTTCAATTTAAATTATCAACACAATCTTTTGTAATATCATCAGAACGCTTAAAAATTTGTAATAGAAACTTAACTAATAATTTTTACAGCTAAACCAACAAAGTAAATAAAAAATATAGTTAATTTTAATTGTTTATTCTTTTAATGAAAACGACCAAATTCCTTGCTCATTATTTCGATACTTTATTTTATACATTGTATTGAACAAATAGAGTAAAGTTGTATCAATTATTTTATAGATCCATAAACAGAAACATTTTTATAAAAAAAAATTACTTTTCTCCGCTTAAACTGTAAAACTGCAATAAATGTTAGATAAAATAGTTTTATCAATTTCAAAAAATTTAGTCATCATCAAAATAAATATATTATATATAGTTTTTTAGCTCAATATCTGCAATTAGCAATGGTTAACATATTTCTAAAGCATAAAAATGTCGATTCAAAGCATTGAATGTCATTATACATATTAGGATCAAAGAGTAAACGAGTAAAAAAAGGTTAAGAAAAATTAAATTGATAAAATTTAAATGCCTTATTGTAAGAAGCTTTATAATTTCTTGCCTTCTTTAAAATTACTCAACTACTTTTAGGATAAAAGAAACAAAATTTTCATGATTATTAATAAGTTTAAAATAATAAGTTCATTGCCTACAAAATCAGCTTTCGTGTTATACAAAAATAAAAGCAATTATTCACATTTTGACGCATAATTTTTTATTCCCTAAAGCAATTTTACATAATTTGTTTTATTTTTGCTATATTATGCCTTTGCTTATTCTTCAGGCTAAAACAATAAAAACTGATTAGGACTATTTTAACCTATTCAGGGCCGCGATCTCATGCACGTAATTTCTTCATCATATATTAAACAAGCCTTTCTGTGTCTAGCGGCCCAAGATATTTCCAAGATTCAGTAAATGGTACGAAAGAGGTTTTATTACTTCAAGTCATATATAAATATTATTGATAAATTAACTTTAATCAGAAGTGGCTTTATTTCAATGAGAGGCCTTTTTTCTTTCCTTTTTTTTTTTTTTTTATTAATTCGATGTTTTTTTTCTGTTTAGGAAGATTAGAAAGTGAGCTACTTCTTATAAATATGTAATTCAAAATTTTGTTTTTTCAGTAATAAAATTTTGAGCTTGCGGGTAAATATTTGGTATTTTGAAGAGAAATGGGATATACCCCCTAGAATTTTCTGCGTATTCTTCGGGGTACGTGAACCTGTGGAGAGGAGATCTCTAGATTAGATGATAAAACTTATAAAACGTGAACGAAATAATTTTGGTCTTATCATTCATTTCAATCAAAAACTATCAAATATATCATATTTAATTAAATGTATTTAATTAAATGTATTCAATTCTAATTACTACAATGATATTATATTTAATTATATGTATTTACTTCCAATTACTACAACTATATTATATCTGTTTACATTAAAAATAATTTATTTTAAATAGATGCAAATGTTAAATAATTAATAAAGGAGTTTTTATTAATTATAATTTTTCATCTCATTCTTTAAGGGTAAGAACACTTTCATTGTATGAGTTACTTTAATTTTCAATTCATATAATTTAATATATTTCGAAATGAAATTAATTTAGAGCATTCTAACATTTTAATTAAATGGTAATATATATAAAAATAGGTTTTAATAGTTTTTTTCTTGTACCAATTTAAAAAGTTTTGGAAAATATATAAACCTAATGATAAATATTAACTATAGGATAAAAATACAACGAGACTAAAACACTATTTTATTCGTAATAATTAGACCCTATTGGGATCAACTTATTACAAACTGCATTAACAAAGAATGAACCAGAAATTCTACTCAACACAAATTCAAATTTTTAAGACAAATTAAATTCGGTTTCTTTAGTAAATGGAAAAGGTTAATTTTAATTTTTTTTAAGATTATTTCATTTTACCTCCCATCAGTTAAAATAATTTCAGTACAAGCTGTTTTATCCATAAAAAGCGTATCTTCATTTTCTCGCTTTAGAGTCTTCAAATTTTTACGAATTTTCGATAGTTTCGCCTATCCCTAATGAATGAAACCTATTTAGTACAAGCTGGTGTTTCTTTAAAAAGGTAGACAAAAGCTATTTTTGACTCAAGACAAGTTTTCGTAGGTTTATCAGATTTGATTCTAACATTTAAGTTTTCTTAAGAATTCTCGATGAACACAAAATTTTAAAATTTATAATTTCTTTTTCATAAAAAAAAGACCCAAAACAGAAGTAAAACAAAAAACGATATTCGTGATGAATACAAAATAGTAAAAACGATAAATTAATATCGTTAATTTTAACAATGAACAAAGAGTCTCAACGAAATTAGTAAACTAGCTTATCTTTATTTTTACATGATGTTTGGAACCTAAGTTGTAACAAAAATGTTTTTCATGTTTAACTATTATGGTGGCATTGTTTTGAAGAGAAGTTATCAAAGGTGACTAAATCATTGTTTCATGCAAGAAGCCCTCTTTAATTTTAGGTTAAATTTTAAAATTTTTCTGATTTTTTTATTTTTTTGGTTAAAAAACTTTCAATGATAAAGTGCTGTACTTTTCAGAAAAGGTTGAAAATTAATTTTATTAAATTAGGAGAAATAGTGCTTGATATAGATTTTAATCTAGATTTTTTTTAAAGTTTAATTCTTCCCAGTTTTAATAAAGGAAAGCTGGCGTAAATGATTTTAACAAAAATTTTCTTAAGGAAAATTATGGGAAACCAAAGACATTTATCAAAAATCTGAAAACAGACAAATATATAATGCTAAATTACCTTTCAAAAAATGACAATTGTATTTGCCTAATTCTATCAGATAAAAGTAATTAAAAACATAAAATAGCGCACCTCTTAAATCTTATATTGTGATAGAAAGACAGACATTACTTTACATACTGACAAATAGAATAAATATTCACTATCAGTTTATTTGTGAAAACTGAATAAAAAGAGCACCATAGTGATTTTATTAAACTGATAATACAAAACAAATTTCTTTGTTTAGTGTCCTTAAAGTCTATCATATCTGCTATAAAAAGATCTGTTTACAACATTTTTCAAAAATTTGGATTGTGTCACAAGTTATGACGCTCTTGAGTAATCTGCATTAAAGAAAGTGAACAAATTTCATGTCAAAGTCAACAAGAGAGGAATGAAATTGCAAAGAATAAACATAAGTTTTTGGTAAATAAAATTCGTGCCTTTTGTTATAAGATAGCTTATTTGCTTAGATGTGCCTACAATTCATTAGTAATAAAATATTTGAAACATACCACAAAATAAAGTGTCACAAAATGAAGAAGGGTATCTTTCAACTTGGAACTAATAGTTATTTGAAGATTCACTGTGAATGGAAAATCATTTACTAAAATTATGAAGCAGATTGATATGTATTTTTAATTTCCAGCTATTTATTAGTGTGAAACCTCGAGAGAGCATATAACTGTATTATTTTTTGTTGTTGCAGAAAATTTTATTTGTGTAAGAAAAGAAAATAAATCAAAATTGTTTAAAATAAATAAAATATATAATTATTGCAATATTTCATAAACGTGAAAATATATTTCTCCTAGCTACCTTTTTAAATTCTCTCAAAATCGGTTGGAAAAAAGGTATAATTTTTGTGTCTTATTAGAGGTCAATTAATTAGCATATCATACAGGAAGTTACAAACTCCAACCAGCATTTGCCTTTTTAATCAATTTAATAGTTATATATAAAAGATTCATCAAATGTGTTGACTATGTGTATAATATATTTATTACCAATATTTAATTTTATCAAACATGCTAAAGTGCATTAAACATGATAACTGTTATCAATTACATTAAAGATATAGGTTTTTATCAGTTCTAGGTACATTAACTGGCAATGAAACTTTACTTTTTTTAAAAAAGAAAACGTGCACTTTAGAATTTCCATTCTAAAATTATTGTAAAATGACCGGCAGCAGTCTGTCCATCCAAATAAAAGTAAAGTTTACTGCAAAAAACATTTTTTATCTTTACGGTTTTGAAACCATTTACAACTATACAACTATCATGGTTTCAAACCCAGAAACTTAACTGGACTTTGAGATAGTTTAGCAGCTTTATAGTGCTGTCATCTATGGTTAAATAAGAGTATCGTACTCTATTGAACCACAGTTACAAATTGTGAAGTGCAGAACACTAGAACCTCTTCATTCTTAAAAGGAATGAAGTAAATTTAGTAGTATTGACACTGGGGCTCGAACCCCTGTTCTATCGGTCATGAGATTGATAGATTAGCCATCTCGACTATAATATGCACCTAACTGCAAGGAACTAAGTAGCTTCATTAGGTGGGGCGATAAAATTCTGGTTTTCTAACCGTATTAGGTGAAATCAGTTAATAAACGATTTTTCTCAGGGTTAACAGTTTGAATACCATCTTATTTATGGTTATTTCACTGTTTTGTTTGAATATGGTAAACTAACGATTAAATAAAATGTTATTTAACCATTTTAATAGAAAAAATTCTAATAGTGTAGATGTAATTAATTTCATATTTTAATATTTATAATTGTTATTGAACAACTATTATCAAATGATATCATAAAGATCACAGTGTGTTTGCATACGTTACCTTTGAGAGTCAGTATAAAATATAATAGACACACCAGTTATTCACATCGTATATCACGTTATCTTTGATAGTCAATATAAAATATGATAGTAATTAGTTTCATACGCACGTTAGCTTTGGAAGTCAATATAAAATGTGTACTCAATATTGAAATGTTTGAACTTCTCAATTCTCTTTTTAATTATCACAATTTGAAACATACTATTTAAATGATTAGAAAAATACGCATATTAATTGCTAAACATTAAAATATTGCACGTGTGAAATAGCGATCTATTTTTTTTATAAAAGAAAATAGTTCAATAGAATAATAAAGGTTTGGTATATTAAAACTGATATGTAATCTGTATCATATAGTTTTTTTCATGCCTTTGCATATTATATGCACCAAAATTTATGTTACGCCTGTAAAAAAAATAATAAAACATTCCACTATTATTGATATTACATTTAGTTCAAAAAGTAATCTCATTGTTTCCTTAAATACGAACTGTATTTGTACAAATTAGCTTTTACTCATTTGCATCTGGTCATTTTATAAGAGGAAAACTGGGAAAATGATCCTACAGCCACAGCTACACTGCATGAAGAAAGCACCATCCCTGCGTTTGTCAAATTTCCTCTGTGACTCACAAAAGGTTCCTACATTTATAAATTTTAATTTGGATAAAGAAAGATAACATTAAATTGTTGCAGGAAGATTTTCGGGGTATTTTCCTTTTTGAATTTAAAAAGGAGAGCGTTAAAATTATCATTCGTCTTCCTTTTCTTTTTTTTTTTTTTTTTTTTTTTAACTACTTTTTTACATATTCCAGCTCTCAGCGGTCTTTTTTTCCTAAAACTCCCTTACTAATAAAAATTATTTTCTCTAACGTTCGTCTTAAAGCGAGTAATTGACCAGAAAGCACTTGTATCGTAAACTTTATTGTGGGGATAGCGGAATCTCCAAGGGAGAGTATTTGGAATCAGCAAGATTTTGAAGGATTTGTCCCCTTATACTGTGAAAAAGAATTATCAAAATGATTACTTTTCTCTTGTTTTTTTATTTCGATTCTATTCCCCTTTTCTTACATTAAACCCTTACAAATTAGGAAAGAAATTTCGGAGGAGAAAAGTCTACATATTACAGTCAATTAGAAGATTCCCCTCCACTCACTTTTAGCAAAAAATATGACAATATGTTCTATTATTTGAGAATGCTTAGTGAGGAAATCTGGAATATTTAAAAAAGAAATAAAACACCTTCAAAAAAAAGGAAAGAAAAACTCTTTATTAAAGTTTCGTAAGGGGGTAACCAAATCTCTATACTTCCATTGTTTATGTTCGAGCCCCTCAGAAGAAATTTAGCAGTTAAAATAATTATTTTTGTCCATGGAGAGGTCCCAAAGCTTTCGCTTGGAAATTAGGGTGATTCACTATATGAAGGGATCTCTTTTTTTACAATAATTCTAGCTAAATGTTTATATTGCTTAGAGCTGTTTGAGGAAATAAAAATAAAACTTGGAATATTTTGAGCATGACATAAATAAATACTCATTTCTATTGTTTCTTTTCAGATTAAAATTTACCTACTTATTGCAATTCATTATGTTTTAAAACTCTTAGGAGACGGTCCAAATCAAATGCATTGAAAAATGCTAAAATAAGTTTACAGAAATCTTATTGGGATTTAATATGTCATTTTACATAAAATTTAGCAAAACTGGTGCCAGGACATTCAGCATTATTTCTTAAAAATTGTTATCAAAAGTGACATATTTCTTTTATTTATTTCCAGTGGAAGTGCATATCAATCTTTAATAAATATTTTTTTAACTACTTTAGAACTTAGCAGCTCAGTACACCTTCCCTTACCAACAAATGAGCTATTGGTACCCACAAGGATTTCCCCAAGTGCAAGGGCAGTTCATTCAAGGAATGCAGTACCCTTACGGACAGTACTATGGGCAAGGGTTTGGGTAAGTGTTTCATTAAAATAGAATTTAGGTAGATTTAAATAAAGAAATAAAATCTACTTGATGTTTTTGTTATTACATTGCATTTTATTTTTAATCTTCCCTCATTATATTGCCGTGGCGATTTGTATCATTCGTTATTATTCCATAAAACTTTAAATTATATGAATGATTCCTCTGATATTTTGAATATTATTTAGTTTTCTGCAAAAATAATTTATTTACGTTTAGTTTATAACACCTTAAATAGGCCTGCAAGAGATCTTGAAATTTTTAATGTGTATTTTTTTTTTTTTTAAATTAATGTTTAGCTGCTACAATAACATTTATTCTCTTTTTCATTGTACATTGCACAAATAAATAAACAGTCCACCTGAATAACTTTCTATCTAATGATCGAATCTTCATATTCTAGGAGTCAATTTTAATGATTCGAGGGGATTAATTAAATAGTGCAGAAGATATAATAAGTAATGAAATCAGATTTTTAAAAAAAAGTTGTTTCTGTGACGAAACATACCGTTTTTCCGACGAATTCGGATTTCTAACCCCCAAAATATAGAGGGTCACCGCAATCTGGAAGATATAGTCCCAATAATTTGATCAGGAGAGCGGTTCAAAGTTTGAACCCCTTAATGCTAGTTTTATTTTAGGCATACTTTACGGTATTTTGAGAACTTTATAAGCGAATCGAAAGTGTTTGCAGTCACTTATAAAATTCGTTTATTCAAAGATAATGTAAAGATTCCATGCAAAAAAAATAATTTTTAATAAATATTCATTATTTTTCACTATTTTATTTAATAATAGTTTAAAAAAAATTTGAATCATGAATCATTTTAGCAAGATGTCAATAAATATAATTTTACATGGTAAAATACAAAATCTGAGTGAAATTGATCGAATAGTTCCTGAGAAATAAAATTTTATATATTACTTATTTAAAGTTCGATTTTTCAGGAACTAATTGGCCAACAAATACAATATTATTTTAAAGATACAAAAATATTCATTCTAATAACAACAATATTTAAAACGAAAGTTAAATTATTCAAACTAATACTATTATTACTAATACTAATAATAACTAATACTAAATTATTCAAACTAACATAAGCACTAAATATTTATAAAAGTTCAAAGATTTGAGTTTTTTTCTGTCTGTTGTGTTGTAACAACTTGAACTAGTTAAATGACTTAAAAGTGTTTTCCATCAATAATTAAAATTAATTTAGCAAATAAAAACTAGTTTAAAATCTTTAACTTAGAAAAAAGTATAGATGAACACCAATATGTATGAAAAACATAGTTTTTCATTAACCATACAAAGGGCAATTCCCATTTGTATTTATTCATATACTTATCCTCTTTTCAACACCAAAATTCCAATTATATTTAGTTTTATTAGTTTACTTTAACTGAAATCAAATAAATATTAATCCAAAAACTTCTGTATGATACTTTTACCTAAGCTTAAATAATCAATGTTGATCATTTCACAAATTGTTGATTTATTTTTACAAAATTACTAAAGAAATTAAAAATGATTTTACTCAATCAAACATTTAATATGACATCTATTTTTCGAGCTTAAATAATAAGTGTTAATAAAAATAACATTTTTCATCATTATTTCCAGACATTAGCATCACTAAAAAACGTCCATTTTGAAAAGAAAAAAAATAATCCCAATCGCATAAAAGAACTACGTACACCTTAATCAACAAAAACTGCATAAAAACCCCGCAGTTTTTTTATGACGAAAAGATACTTGACAAAAAACAAAGCTTTTAATTAAAAGATGAATAAATTAGGTATCAACGTTGAAATGAATTTAGAAAAGTTGCTGCGGTTTCATTTCAACTAGCAGATGAAAGCGCTTAATTAAGACTGCTAAGTTTTAAAGAAAATTTTTCTCATTTCGAAAGATTCATTTTATTTCTTTGAAATAGTGCCGAGTTAGGATAATTAACAACTTATCTTCCGCATTTTATGGTTTCGATCCTTGTCTTTATGAAAAATAATTGGCATTATTAAGAATGTATTCTACATTAATTATACCGTCTGTAAACAAGCCGACTTTAATATTTAAATTTTATTGGAAGCATTCCCTTTTTAATATAGGAGTTATTTGACAATAAAAAACTTTTTTTAATTTGTAATTAATATTTTAAAAAGTTACTTAATTAAAGATTTATACATTAGTATAATTTTTAAAATAAAAAAATTCGGAATTTTTTTTTTTTTTTTTTGTAAATTATTACATTGAGAAATTATAGTAAAAATTATTGAGGGCATTTTTTTAGCATATATACTGCTCAACTGTTAACTAATTGTTGTCCTAATTATTAAAATTTTTTTTACTAAAACTATTTCTTATTTAAAGCTCTCTATATTGAAGTTCGATATAAAAACTATATTTATTCTTTAGTTTTAGCTGATCTATTAGAATAATTGAGAAAATTAAGAAGTTACAACGGGAAATGAATATCTGTTTGAATCAGGCTTAGATTTATCTTTTTCTGTGTAACAGTTTTTACGAAAATTGTTTCAGTTGAAGTGGAATTTATTTATATTCGATAAAACTAAGCTAAAAGAGTTCACTAAAACAGTTAAAATATTTTGCAAAATATTGCGTAGTTTTTGAAAAAATTATGGTAGAACTAATTTCTGTATCTTTATATTTCCTGAAACATTTTTTATTTAAATTTTTTATTAACTTCCTGCTTTAAGAAATGTTTATAAACCTTTTTGATTGTAAAATCGATTTGCGAACTACTTCTTTGTAAACTCCCGCTATTACATTTTTATTATAGAAATTCTTAGACCCCCTTCATAAAAAAACCTAAAATTCCAACTAAAGTTTAAAGTCCTCAGTTAAAAGTTTTAAGTAATTAAGAGTCTTTAAGAGCTAAAATAGTTAAGCGCTGCGTTACATTTAAAAGAAAATATTTAAAATTCGTCTATCTTATAAATTTTTATAAAAATCAACTCAACCACCTTGTAGAAAGATGAGAAATATTTCGCTATTTTATTAAACGCTAAATTTCCAATAAATGTACCTTATTTGCAACTACCTTAAATACTTATTAAATTTATTTTCTATTTTAGCATGAGTGGTATGCAGATGGCTTGGCAAGGCATTCCTGGTCAACCTCAAATAGCTGCAGCCGCAGCAGCTGCTGCAGCTGCTCAGAGTCCCCTCGCGCAAGGATTACAGCAGCCTGGAATGATTGGTGCCTATCCCATGCAACAATATCAGGCTCAGTAGTATTCCAACATGTACTGTTATGTTTGTGATGTCCCTTATAGTCACCCTTCCCCCCTCCCCTTGTACTAAATGAAGCCAAGAGCCCTCCACCGCAGACGCTGTTTTTGTTTTTTAAAAGAGTTTATGGAGTGGAACTTTTTTAAAGAAGAAATAGTTGCACTCTGAAAGATGAAGGCTTGTTATTCATAAATAGAACCTTCAAGAATACAACCACCATGATATGCATCGTAAAATACTGTTAAGCTGAGATTTTTTTTAAAGAATGTTTTTTTCATTATTTTGGGGTATCTTTTCTTTTTTATTTTAAGAAGTCTTTAGATATGAAGCATCATATTTTTCATAATGAATTTTATCTAATTGAATACCAATGCTCCAATAATTGGCATGCTTTGTTTGTGCAAAGGTGCAAAATTGTATTTAAAATACAACTATTCGATATTTTCAGTGTCTCAGTGAAAAATTTGTAACATTTATAAAGAGATGTTTTAATCTGCCCGTTGTTCGAAATTTAATAAAAGTGATATTTTCATTATAAGGTGTTATAGATAAAAGTGAGATAAATTATGTTGAATAATTTTCCACTGAGAGACATTTTAATAAGTCTATCATCTACCCTCAAAGGGAACTATTATATAAATGTTTTGTGTGAAAGGAAAGGTTCCCGGTGGGGGGACTTGGGTGACTTAGGCACAGGAGGCCCAATGCGACACAGTCACCACCTGCACTGCCCCATTCGATTATTGAGTTCGTTGTTTTGCAGAAGAAGGAAACTTAGATTTTAAATGTCATCACGAGAAAGTGAAAAAGACAAATCAACTAAATTATACTTTAACCAAGAATTACCAACCAGTTATTTTCATTCTTTTCCCCAGGTGGCGCTGTGAGCGGCAATAAATTGCTGAAAATATATTACCCTGGTTCCACGGGTGCTGTTCTATGAAGCACTGTTTTATTTATTCACATAAAATATAGAATGATTAGTTGTTAATAGTTGAGATAGAAACACCGAATGTTTGTGAGTATGTTTAGGAGGAATTATGAATTTTATTTTTCCCTGTTTTGGCTGTTTCATTTTTCTTACATATTCCAAAAATTGAGTCATTCTTCCCGTCTAACTCAATTTATGGAGTACAAACATTAGCGCTATTTCAGTAGCAATTTTTCTACGGGCTTCATCAAAAAAAAAAAAGCATTTAGGGGATAAAAATCTTTACGTCCTTTAATAGACGTTGGTTATTGCCAGTGGTTAACAAAACGGTGTTTCTTGAAAGTTTTATGCGATTATTTTTGTGATGTATTTTTTCCAACGTGCCAACATGTTGTCTAGTCATAGTATCTGTGAGAAGAAGATTTTTTTAAACACCAATGTTATCCCTTGTGATATATAGCTACGTTTTCACATTGTTGTTTTGTTTATATTTGTCAGCAAATATTCTACATGTCTTGCTCTTTGTTTCATGAATACAGTATTCATGTCAGAGCAAAGAGTTTATTTGTGGCGTGACAGCTTGAAAAAAGAAGAGGACATCAGAACGAACCCTCAAAGTAAATACCAGGTAAGCGACAATCTCTAACAAAGTCAGGACATGGAAAAATAGATATCCAATATTCAAGTAAAACAAATCAAATTATTTTCAGTGAGCCGTTATAGCCAAACCAATCATTTATCTTTAACCCTTTTTGCAGGGATTATTTAATTTTGACACGGCGAAAATTCATACCGATTGTAGTTAACATCGTCACCGATAGATGACGCCTTTTCTATTCGTGAAAAGTATGTTTTTGTAAAAATATTGATATTCTTCCTTTATTAAACTAAAAAGTATGCTTCCAATGAAAAATAAAATTTAAGTAACAAAGTTTTTTTCCAATCACCATTGAAACAAATATGTAAAAATTTATTTATAGATTAAAATTTATGTTGAATGAAAAGAAGGCATTTATATATACGGAGCTTGATTGAATTTTTTTTTTATTATTAATAACACAGTGATTTATCTCATACTACCGATATCTGAAAAATAAGCACTGCCTTTTGCAAACCACTGGCCGTCCGAATTAAATAAAGCTGTATGGTTGTTCTGGTTATTACTCGCTTGCTTTAATATTAAACCGCTCTCTTAACTTTTTATGCTCCTCTCTTAAATAAATAAGTATTTTTGGAGAAAAAATATAAGGGACTAAAACAAAAAAACTTTTTGTTAAAAACCTTTTTATTTTCTCAAAGTTAGGGTGGTCCTTTTTAAGAGAGCATATTTTCATACTATCTTTAAAAATGTGTATTTTGTTCGCATAACATAGAAGAAAGACATTACTTTGTTACACCGATGGGCAAGCACAATGTACAAAAAACAAGCACAGTCTTGTACAGTGCATACTGTAGATAGTTCTTGTACTGGTCAAAGTTAAACAAAATTATACGAAAACCAACAAAAGTTACGATTCAGAAAATTGATGCGTGCAACTTTTTCAAACTCTGAAAACTATGCCTGTTTTATTAATATCATGAGACTGAACTTTAATACAAACGCGTTTTCATATTTTCTGTAACAGAAGTTATTTTAACTTTCATTGGGAAACATAAAACAGAGTCTGCCTGTAACAGAATCGGCAATAGAAGTTTCTCAAAATTTAAGAAAGCGGGACGAAGTTGCGTTTTTCATATACTTAAATGAAGGTAGCTCAAATAACGTAACAGCATTAAATTACCTAGCTCCCAAAATTCACGCGACTTTTATTAATAGTGTTCATTATTTTTCATTTTATTGAATAAAAATCTAAATGATTAATTTGAATGATTATTATTATAACAAATGTTAACATTTTATAAGTATTTTAGATAATAATTCAAACATAATTTTTAGAGTATATTTAAGTAATGAATAAATTTAATAATTATTAATTCTAAAAATTAAAAGAATACAAATTTTTTTAATGATTTAAAACTAAAAAGAAAAATTTCCTTGACTAGTACATATTTCAAAAGAAAAGAATCCCATGTATGCACAATGTATAAACCAAACTAAACAATGCTGATATGTGTGTGTGTAAGATAGATAGTTCTGTATTTAATGCAAACGAAAAAATTAGAAAAAGTGCGCCACTCAAACGCGATATTTCATAACCAAACGTAGTAGTTTGTAGAAGCTTTGATAGTGTAGTCAGCCACGCGACATGTAGGTTGTTTCGCTATGTAGCACCCGAAAGATTTGTACACATAGTCTAAATGAATCTCGTTATAGTTTTGTGCGAACGTGTGTTTGTGTATTTGTAGTCCGTATGCCAGATAAAACGTTCGTAGTTGTACGTGCGTTTGATCATTATGTAACGTGCGAATGTTAAATACTTGTCCTTGTCTCCATTATTCCTAGATGATGACCTATGTTGTATACAATGTCTAAAAATCAAATCAATGAGGAAAATATTTGAATCAGAGAAAGTTATAACGTTGGTTTCCGAGCTAGAAATTCGCAGTGAAACTAACTGCATAAAAAATAATCTTATTGTTGATAAAAAAAAATTTTCTTCTCATTTTTAAAGTTTTATAGTATATGAAAACTATAAGCTGCCACAAGTAGATTGTTTTATCTAACAATAAGTTAATAACATATATTATAAATAAATATATATATATATAAAAAGAAATCATGTCTATGGATGTATATATCTTTTAGACTCCATGTTGCTATATTTATATTGCTTAGGTATTGTTTGTCTTTAACATTTGCTGAAAAGTTCATCTGGCACAAATGAGTGAGAAATAGGAAAATTTCAAGCCAAAACTTTCAAATACTAGTTTTTCGAAATCGTGACAGTGAAACTAATGAACTCATTTTTTTACATGTTTTGATATAATAACTGAGTGAAAAATGTTTTGAACGACGAGAAGAAGTAAGTATTTATTACAAAATATGTATACATTTCATGTTAGTTAACAATGAACTGCTGTTTTTGCTATATCCAGCTTGCTTGCTTCTATGTACGTATGTTAAATGTGCAATATAAAAAGAAATAAAATTTCCTGAATAGAGTTGAAAGCATCCCATCTAAAGATAATTGTTCAATATGGGATGCGGGGTTTCGAGAATTCTTATATAAATATTTCTATATATTATATCTTTGTCCACCTTGGTATGTTTCCATGTTTCAAAGCATTCCCGTGATATTTATGCACAAGTGATTAAGTTGTGTGCTTTGTTATATTCCGAAACCCACAAATGTATTCCTAAGCTCCATAACAGATAAACAAAATTAAAGTGAAATGTTTTGTGATTTTGAATTATGATTGTAGAGTCAGAAAGAAACATGGATGAAAAATAAAAGTGATAAATTTGTAATTTGCGTTTTGGACTTATTTATTTATGTTAGCACTTTATTAAAAAAAATTTCATTGGCTTCAAAATATGCAGAGGGAAATGAAAGTCGACATTTTTCAAGTGCTCGAAAATAAGTGCCCGTTCTCAAGATTTTCTAAACGTGAATGAGAAAAAAACAAGAGTGATTTAAAATCTAAAAAGTAAAATTGCCTACGAAAAATGGATAGAAAACAAAGCTAGAAAAACCATAGTAGCCGAGAGTGAAACAAAAATAAGGATGAAAAAACAAATAAAGAAAACCCATTGTCACCAAGACGGATGTAAAAATACATTTTCACGCTCTATGAAGAGGTGATGAGAAACTAATGTCCTTAAAGCAATTAGCATTCATATGAAAACAGATTTTAGGGCATCAAGATGAGGTAGAAATAATTTTGGCATTGCCAAAATGGAATTTGTGCCTAAGATTCCAATACTGTGTAGCAAAACTTATCGTACTGTGCCTGATGAATTTTAAAATTCGTCTGGTTTATCCGATGTAGCCAAGATCACGCTGGCAAGTTATATACAAAAGCTCCAGCGATTTTAAAAACTGAAAATGTTTGAGGGACTTCAATTTTAATCTTGTTAACATGCCTAAAAATGACTTTAAAACCAAATCGGTAAGGGAGTAATTTTGCAAGAAACGAGAGAAGAAAAAGACAATAAAATTCACTGTAAGGATAGAAAGATCTGAATCAACTATAAAAGGTTTAAATCTACGTTTAGCAGCAACAAACTGAGGATGTTCAAAGAAAAATCAGATCTGACAATTGGGGTAATTAGAATTAATAGGAGGGAGCAAAAAAATTGCAAAATGTTTACTTGAACATAAAAGGTCGTAAACCCAAAAATTGGGTCGCCTGTTCAACGATGGTTATTAAATAAAATAAATGGAGTGAAGAGCCGCGATGGCTCGGTGGATAAAGCGTTCGCCTTCCAATGTGGTGAACCGGGTTCGATCCCGGTGATTACTGGTCGATACGAATTCTGCATCCTGCTATGCTCTTCTATATTCCATTCTGCTACTACTCGAGATAATAAATATTTGTAATATATACATACCCGAGTCGCAATGGCTCTGGGGTTAGAGCGTTCGCCTTTTGATGACGCGAACCGGGTTCTAATCCCAGTCGATACGAATTCCGCATCCGGCTTGCACCGACCACAGTATTGACGTGTAATATCCTCAGTGGTAGGCGGATCATGGGAGTACCCTCGCCGTCAAGCTAACCTTGGGAGGCTCTCGTGGTCTTCCTCTCCATGTAACGCAAATGGGGTTTAGTTCCATCAGAAAATCCTCCCCGAAGGCAAATTTCTCCCAATACTCCTTGTCGTCTGGATTGGGTTCAAAATTACAAGGCTACAGAATTGAACATTAGTAGTCGTAAACCCAAAAATTGGGTCGGCTGTTCACCGGCGGTTATAAAATAAAATAAATAGGAGGGGGGGGAATGATCAGAGGATTTAAATACAAGAACAACTAAAAAGGACATATTAAACTAATTTTGCCATCTCAAGTAAATTAAATGTTGGGGTTGGCCGTGTTGACAACAGAAAGTAACTCTTAAAACTCTGTGTCACTGTCTACTAAGACAAACATATCGTCAACATATATTTTTCACCATGGGAATTTTAAACAATTTAAAATCTTTTTCTTAGTATTAATACATGAATCTGTCCACAAAAAAAATGGGAGAAAGAGTTGCCCTTGACTAAACTCTTAATAGAAATTACTATTGAATTGAAAAGCAGTTCGCTGAACAGCGGAATAGACAAGGGAGATAATATCTTCAATTTCAATAAAAGAGTGGTGAAAGTCACAATTAGTTGTTCTTGTAACTAAACACCCTAATTATTTTTCCACCTCTGTTTCTTGTAAACATTTGACAGTTTCTTTGCCCCATCATTATATTCTAATCACCCTAATTATCACAAAATTTATGCATATCATACTTTCATTTTCCTCGCAATTAATTTTTGCTCTTCTTTAAACTCCGAACTTGCGCGTTTTTAATCCCGTTTGTAATATAATTGCTAATACCTTCTCCCGTTTTGCTTTTAAAGTCGTTTTTAGGCCTGTTAGCAAAATTTTATTTAAGTCTCTTAAAGATCATGTCAGTTTTAAAAATCGCGTGAGCATTAACCGCATACCTAACCAGTGCGACCTTGGCTAAGTCGGATAAACCAGGCGTGCCTTAAAATTTAGACTTACGGAACAAGATAAATGTGTCTTCCAGAAAGAATTCAATAAATCATCGATTGCTGCACATTGTTAGAATCTTTGATATTAATCCAATTTAGACAGTGCAAAAAATTATTTCCACTCCAGTCACATCAGCTCATTCTGATGTCTTGGAATCTCGTTTCCTTCATATGAATACTGATTCCCTTTTTAATAACATTAATTTCTCACCATCTCTCCATAGCGTGTGGAAAAGGCATTATACCCTGATTCGCCCCTGTTGGAGAAAATGGTTTTTCTTGATTTGTTTTTCATCCTTTTTTTTTTTCGGCTACTATAGTTTTTCCTAATTTTGTTCACACTTTTATTTCCCATTTTTCGTTGGCATCTTCACGTCTTATATTTTAAATCACTTTTGTTTTTTTTTCTCATTCACGTCTGGCAAGTCTTGAGAATGGGAGCAAATTTTCGAGCACTTGAAAACTGTTGACTTTTACTTCCATCAGCATATTTTTGAGGCCTATAATGTTTTTTTTTTATCAAGTAATATCTTACAACTTCAATTTCTTGGGATTAATTTTTTAATATTTATTTCATCATTTACGAAAACCACATCAATCATACAATTTGGTAATACTATAAAATATGTTATGTTAAAAATGCAGACAAGTAAAATAAATTGTGTTTAAGAAATTCAAAGCTTTTCAAACAAAAAAAATTTGTTGCAAACAAATTTGTTTGCATTATAACTACTTTCTTAGCGACATTAGTGTGGTCCTAATTTTTGCCTCTAAATTATAATAAAAAGATGATTAGTGTATAATAGTATTTGCAATTTTTGGAAAAAGTTGACTCTCAATCGCCTAGCACCATATAAAATATATTGAAACTGATAGAAATATTTTAATAACATAGGTTTACCAATGCAAATTTTATGAAATTAAATGTTCTTCGCATCTTGAAACAATACCTCTTTAACAACATCTTTAAACAATGCCAAAAATACCTCTGAAAAATTCTAAAATTGGTTGAAAATTTTGAAATAAGCTAGGTCTCTAAGGCAAGGTCATTATTTTGAAGATTTGAAAATCTTAAAAAATAATTTGATCCCCAAAAAATAGTTTGCGTAGTGCGTTCCTTTGAAATTAATTTTTAAATTGACCCATTCTAGGGGCACTGATCCAGGAGGTTCCTTGTCTTCTGGATTGGTTTAAAATTACAAGACTTCGCAGTTGAATATTAGTAGTTGAACAAAACCCAACTTGGGTCTGCTGTTCAACGATGGATAAAATAAAATAAAAAAGTTTGCAGCTTCATGCAGAGTTTTAACACCATTTTAAAAACTCTAAAAATATCTGAGAAAGATGTGAAATAAAGTGTTCTTAGTGACGTTTAAATTATTCTCTGAATTAAATTCAATTTCTTTAATTGAAGTTCCTAAATAAATCATCACAACCTTAATATCTTGATTTGATTTAAGCAAAGAAATGATACCGACTTTGATATGAGGAAACAGACTTTAAAATTACATGAAATGAAGTTCCTAAAAAGTTAGTACCAAACACTAACTTCCAACATGCATTCATTTGCGCAACTTCTTTTAATGTGATTAAATGATCAATCGAAACATAACGTAAGTATTTTATTAAACTAATAATAAAATCTATCTTTTTAAGTTTTATTAATGTCTTTTTTTTAAAAAAAAAAAAGTATTATTTCAAAATAAAAATTTATTCACTGATTTTTAAATTCAATGGCAATGCATCAAAATTTTATAAAGTCTGATATTAGACTTTAACTAAGCAACTGAACAAAAAAATAAGCAAATAAGTAATTCTACACACTTAAGCCACTTTTGAGGAAAAACCTATGAAAAAGACTAATTAAAGCGCCGTGTAGAATAATAAGAGCTATAGATTAAATTTAGGCCATTCTACGTTTTCAATGCTAGACACGTTTTTAATTTTCTAGTACGATAATGTTTTGTCACTGGTATTCATTCTAATGTAAATCGACCTACTATATCAAGTGAATGAAATAAAGTATGAAATAAATCATGATGCTTGTTTTAACTTTTACAAGTTTTCCGTGTACTATGCAAAGAAAATATCCATAAAGTCGCCATTTTTCGAGCAGTTTATGCGACTTCTCTATTTACTCGCCAAAATGAAAGCCCAAAGAAAATGAACTACTTACGCTCACGAGTTAATAAAAATAAATAACACTGTCATGTCGGACACTCTTTTCTTCGCCAAACAGAAAAGTATTTAAATAACAATAAACCATTACTTATAATAACTTTTGTGTTTCTAAAAACTCACTTCTTCGCTTAGAGAATTGTGCAATGCGAAATATTTCCTAATTGCGGGAAACATTTTTCCAACGAAATGCAATGCAACAAGTCAGATTTTCAAATATTTGTTTAAAGTACTGCTTAAAAATACTTATTTTACGTTCTATTTGCACCTAAGAATATTATTGAACATAAATTCAATCCCATGTATTTCCTGTTTATGATAGCTCAAATATTTGTAGTAATTAAATATTTGAAATATTTTGCTTTTTAGCAATTCTTCGAGAAAAATTTACGGCAAATTTTGTCTATTCACTACAAACAATGATTTGATACTTATAAATCAATAAAATTAAGATATTCAGTCATAAATATTTTGAGCATAGCACTTAGTTTTATCCAGCTCGAAATTACCGAAACATTAATAAAATGTTACAAATATTGCACCAACTGTTTGCCATCTTTGCTTTGTTTAAACTTTTTGCAGAATTTTAAAATATAATATCTGTTATTGAATTTAATAAATATTACCCAAATTATTAATGTTTATATTTTTTAAACTTTTTAAATTTAATTCTTCAAAACATATTGGGAAAGATTAAATTTTAATAGAGAAAAATATTACGCATTATAAAATAATAAAGTACGATAATTAAACCTTCTATAATAATAAATCATCAAAAGAATAAAGTAGTTTTGTGTTCTCATTTTGACTAGCATAGCATTGATTTTACAAATTTTTTAAACTAAAGTTTTACAGTAAATATTTTACAATAATCACGAATCTCATTTAGCAGATCAAAAATGATAGATCTCTTTTGAGCTAACTTTACCTTGAATAAAATGATATGGAATTTAATCCTTCAAATTTTAAGCAAATTTCGGAAAAGTTAGTTATTTCAAAAATGGATTGATAATGGTTGATGAAATCAGCATGTGCCAATGCATAAGATCAAATAAATCCTCAGATAAGTTATTGACTTTTAGCCATTCTTTCTATGAGATATAAATATTTTCGATAAAATTTCAACTGACGTTCATACATTTTTAAAACATTATAACCATCCTTTAAATTTTAATATCATTTTTAAATATTAATCTTATTTGATGAAAAATACATTTTGAGATCACAAACATGAGCACATATCTCCTAAATACTATGATTTAATTTTATTATTTTTGATTACAATTCTAGTAAAGAAATGAAGAACCCTAAATGTAAATCAAAAGCAATTTTAAATATAAACAAAAATGAATAGTTTTGCCTCAAATGTTTGTTTCACATTACAAGTGAAATTTTGCGCCAATTGGAAAACAGCCAAAAGTTTTGTGCCTTGGAATGCTCATCTTATTCAATATACATTTTATTTTAAATCACACCATTTCTGTAAAGAATGATATATATTTGACTCAAAACAGTTTAATATCTATACAGTACTCTGCATGACTATGTCTAAAAAATAGAATATTTCTTCAGCAGTCATTGTTTATTATTGAGTTGTCATCTATTTAGTTATTTGAGTAATTATTTTGATAAAAAACATCTTTTTGAATTGTTAAAATTATATCGTTTCTGTAAAGGATTTTTTAAAAAAATCTCTGTAATAGAAAAAAAATATTTTTTAAATTCTCTAAAATATCAAAATATTTTAATTTTTGTAACAAGATTTAAACTACTTGAAATAAAATACAATATATAGTCTACTCGCAAGTTTAGTAATTCCTTATTAAAAAGTTTTAAATACTAATTATTAAACAATTTTATTGATAACTATTAATCATTAAAAATATATAGATAAGTCTTACTAAAACATTTTATGTAGTAAAAGAATATTTAAGCTCTAAATTCTTTTTATGTAGACTCAAATATTCAGTTCATTACTCTAAATTAGAATTAATTAAATTTTAAAAATTATTTATAAAATTTTGCATCTACCAGAGGGAAACTTTTAATACAGCCTATGGCATTACTCCAGTTATGCAGTTTTGTATCGAATACAAAATCAAAATAACCATGTTTATTGTAAAATTTCTACATTTTCAAGAAATTAGACATACCAATCACATGAGATACATCTATCCAATCATGCCAGGAAAAATATTATTTCTTGAAAGTATTATGTACTTTATAATAAGAGCATTGCTAAACAAGATATTACTATAAATGAAAGTTTAATGAAATAGGTTAAATAGGCGCTAAAAATAAGACGAAACATAAAATATTTTTCTCAGAATAAATATCCAAAAATTAAATATTCAATTCTGTCAGACGTAATAATTATGAATACTCTAAAATACATTTTAAAATCGTTATAAAAACAATTAATAAGGTTATAAGCTTTTGCATCTCCTTATAAGATATTGATGCCTTATATATTAGTTTAAGAATATAATATTTATATTTTTTATACAACACTATTGGAATTATTAACGGAGATGAAGTTTATCAATAAGGGAAATATAAGCAGATGCTGTGAATGTTTATTATTTGTAACGAAAAAGCGTTAAAATGGTAAAATATACTGCTTTATGCGGGTTACCATAATTAGTTGTATTAAAATTACTAATTTAAATAAATTATTCAATTGGATGGTTAGTTTATTAGATTTTCGGTCTAAATCAAAGAGTTTTAATATTCATTAATAATTATTTTTTTATTTTTACTTGAAAACGCCTCGTATGTTACCAGTCATGTTTTCAAGTGACACCATATTAGGAAAGTGACAAAAACTAAAAATTATAATACATATTTCACTAACTAATGCATGAACAACATATCTTGATTGTCATATAGGCTTTCTGTACTCATTGGATCATGAAAACTATAGAAAGAAATGCTTGCATTTAATAATTTCTACGCATTTAGGTTAATAGAAACAGAACTATTATACAAAGGGTGCTCCATAAAAATCAAGAGTAAAATCATAAAAATAATTTAGAACATATGTTCAACAAAAAAGAAATCCCTCAAATGATATGCGACGCTCCCATCATTCAACCTATTTTTCAAAACAAGAAAACTTTGGAACCTTCCTCAAAGGACTGCTGATATGACATTAGAATATGTATAAAATTTTCTGTCTCAGAATTTCTTCTTCAACGTTGGAAACAGCCAGAAATCACATGGTCTGAGGTCTGGACTGTAAAAATTTCATTGCATGACCCAGGCCGTATGGCCTGTGGTGTATCTACCACTACAAAAATATAATTCCAATTCACTAGAATATAAGACATGTTAATTCGATTTTATGTTGGGGTACCTTTTCATAGATGAAGGTTGAAATGGTCTATATAAATCCTCTCCCCCCATTGGTAACCCGGACGTGAAGTGAACATGCTTACCTCGACAGAAACTACCACTTCGACTTGAACACGCCTACTTCGATGGATTGTCCACATTGAACGGTTGACTAACTACTTGTGACGGCGACATTATCCACCTCCTCACACTGTTACTACTCAGTCTGTCACACACAACGTTGACCTGCATACACTCAACTGCTAATGGCAGCACAGGAGCAATCATGATCCTGAACATAATACAGCTTTCACGATCAGCAAATGTACGGTGATCTTAATACAGCTCTCCCGGCTTCTCACAAAACAGCAATGAATCAACTAGTGGTAACTCATTCATCGAATCCTATCACAAATATAATTCTGCTTGGGGAGTACTGTAGTGTATCTACCACTACAAAAATATAATTCAAGAAAACAAATTTCTAAGATTTAAGAAAGTAAAATCAGTAAAGAAAAATATTTTTAAAAAATAAGATTGTTGCCGTTTTAGACCATAAACCTAAAATTCGCTCATTGAGAAGGCCATTTATAGACCATAGTCCCTATTCAACGTGAGTATATTGGTTAATAGGATTTAACCCTTATACACTGTGTAGATGAATATTTATAGTTCCTTGCGTATACTTCAGAAAATTACATATTTAGAAAAATAAAATATACCATTCAATTTTTAAAAAAATGGAAAAAAGTTAAAACCATAGATACATATACAACAAAAAAACAAGTAACCTAAAGAAATTCCAAATATTAAGAGAGTATTTTAGAATCTAGCAGATATCAGATAGAAAGAAATAGCAAATGATAATAACACAGAGTGGTGCAGAAAATCTTAGCCATTAGAAAATTTCAAAAATTATAAATGTAAATAAGAATTTTAAAGTGCTCAAAATTTATAAAAGCTTAAGTTTTAATTTCTGACATTCAATTCCAACATTAATAACGCATAATTATTAATCGCAACAAAAAATATTTAAGCAAATGTTAAGAAAAAAAATTATGTACTGGAGATTAAATATAGAGAATGTAAATAAAACATTCAGAATCTCTTTAAAATTGCTCATATTCATCCACTAGGAAAAAAATTGTCAATTTGTGTATTAATTGCCTTTAGCATATAAATAATATCATCAAAGGGAGGTGGGAAAGAAGTCAGTTCCTTGATACCAACAGCTCCACCTTCCTCACAAGTTTTTATGAAGTAATAGCGAATTAAAGTAGAAAATTTGTAAAATTTTCTTGACACATTAAAACCTAATTGCATGATAATTAGAATAAAGGAGAAATTTTTATATCTGTTTGAATAATTTTCTATGTCGTGGTAAGAAAAAAAATCAATAATCAAATATCAAATACAAAATCAATAATCAAATATTAAAGAATAAATTTAGCCACCATTAGAAAAAAATTTCCCATGAAGTGGAGCAGATTGGCATCTTTAAGTGAGTTGAATTATACATATCACAATAACAGTAAAAAATGTAAATATATATTACTATGCACAAGAGAAAAAACTGCGTATAGAAATAGTATCGTGTTCTATGCCATAATTTTGGCGAGCTCCGAGTAGAGACCAGCGAGAAATTTACGGAAAAAAAATAATAAATAATTAAAAAAACATCACAAAAGGGGAAGGGTACCCCTCTGGCAAACCTTTTTTTTTTTTTTTCTTTTTTTTAATCGCAAGTTTAAATTCCATTTTTCTCCTTGGCGATAGCAGTTCATCCCATAGATCATGATACAGAAATATCCCCTTGTAAATATCTAGTAAAAAATAAATAGAAGTATCAAAATAAAAATCTGTCGTAAATTGACTGCTAAAAATTATATAGGAAAAACATTCGTGAGTTTTTAACAGTTTTAACAGGCATTTAACAGTTTAACGGTGCATCATATGTCATCATTTTCAACTACCCAATTAAACAAGTAAGATTTGAAATTTTTAAACTTTTCCAAAGAAATGTCAACAAATGTAAAATTAATATTATTCACTTTATTATTTATACTACTCTATTAAACATTTTTTCGAAACACAATTTGCACTAGCGGATTGACCTGCAGAAATTTCAATTTAATTTTCTATATCTTGGATTAAACGACGTTGTTGCTTTTACACAAATTATGCCATGATTTTTCACAAAACATAGTTGAAAATAAATAAAATTCATTTACTTACAAATACATGTTGCAAATCAAGACCAATCCAGCAATAAAATAAACCCGTTCTTCTAAAACGTCCTAGTGCGCATGTGATTAAAATGAACTTAAAACTAAAAGATGCTTATTAAATGCTAGATGATGATTATCGACGGTCAGTTTTGGAGCTTTTTGCAATTTGCAGCTTATAGCTCGCTTATGTCCGGGGTAGCGAAGGTAAGTGGATGGTGATTATAGCGGATTTTATTGGATGGTGATTATAGCAGATGGATTGATTTTAGGTATTGCATTACAAATTGTAGTTTGCGTTTGTCTGATGTGTCCATTAGGTAAGAAAAGGACAAAGCCCCAAGCCCTAACTGTGTTTTGAGGGTGGTGCGTTGTTGTTCGAACAGAGGGCATACTAGAATAGTGTGATCAATATCGGAGATGGAACCACAGTTGCATTTGTTATCTGGAGCGAGACCAAAACGGAATAGCTTTGCTTTAGTTGGATAGGGTCTAGTGCGGATTCTAGAGAGCGTAACATCTTGGTGTCTGCTGGAGAGGGGTAGAAGTTCGTTTTTATTTTGGCTCAGATGAAGAAAATCCGTATAGTATTTGCTATTCTTGAAGGTTGATTGCCTGGATATTTGGTGGATTCGTTTGATTGATTGATAAGTATCTTCTATGGTAAATCTATCGTAAATTCTCGGTCTGGAAAGCGCTGCTTTTGCCAGCTCGTCGGCGATTTCATTGCCGAGTATCCCGGAGTGGCCGGGAACCCATGCTATATCTACAGATTGGCATGAGGGTAGGAGCGCTTCCACCGAGGCTATGATTTGGTGTATGATTCCTTGTGGAGAGACTGTGGCAGACTTTAGAACTGTCAGAACAGAGAGTGAGTCTGTAAAGATTATTATTCGAGAACTTGTAGAGCATTTTTGAAGTGCTAATAATATTGCTATTCCCTCAGCTGTGAAGACAGAGCAAATGGATGGAACGGATCCGGACATCACTGACCGGGAGCGGGAGTTGTATATTGCCACTCCTGCCTTGTCTGATGTTCGGGAGGCATCTGTATAGATCAGAGTGGGGTGTGGTCAATTATTGCGGACAAAGTCCCAGAATATGGTAGGTATTAAGTTCGATGGTAGATTCTTGTTTTGATAGGGGAGATTTGTGAGATGTATACGGACTTTTGAGGGTATTTTCGGAGTTCGAGGGTACATTTTAAACATATGATTAATTGTTAGGCCGTGATCATTTAGCCAGTTTTTTGCTTGTAGGGGGAGAGCTGATCTCTTGTAGGTAATCGGAATGAGCAGATTCTGGTATGTTATTGCACTTAGGGATTGATAATGGATTTGTCTGACATTAAACCGCATGGAAATCATGTTATGGCGTTCTTGGAGACTCAGGCAGCCTGCCTCCTGATAAAGTAGTGGTAGTGGAGTCCACTTCGGAAGGCCCGTAGCTATCCGCAAGGCAGCATGGTACACCGTGTCGAGTATCTTGCGTTCACTTTTGCTGGCGAGGGAGTGCAGGTGACAGCCGAAATCAAGCGTAGGCGTGATGTATGACTGGACAATTCAGAGTAAGTGGAAGGAGCGTGCGCCTCAGGAGTTTCTTGATATACATTTTAGTATGTTGAGCTTTTTTAGTGTGGTAATTCTTTTTTCCTGAAAATGATGGCGGTAGCTGAGGTTCGATGCAAAGTAAACCCCTTGAATGAGGATATGTGGCGTCCATATGATGGTTTCTCCCTGGAAGTGCAGGGTAGGGGGGAATTCGATGGCTCTATAGGAAATATCTATTGCTCGACATTTTTCATTGTCTGCAGAAAGGTGCCATTCTGCTAACCACTTCTGTAGACGTAGAAGGGATAGCTGAAGTTTGCGGGTTAGAGACGGCAGGTTCGAGGAATAGATTAGAAGGAATATATCGTCTGCGTAGATAAAACAATTGACGCCGTCGGGAAGGATATCAAAGATGTCATTTATATATAAGATGAAGAGGAGAGGCGATAGCACTGATCCTTGTGGAACGCCCTTACTGCTGCTAAAAGCCCTTGAGTATGTATGCCTCCTGCGCACTCGAAAGGATCTATCCGTGACGAAGTCACATATCCTCTTATGAGGGGTTCCCCTGATGTTATGTTGTAAGAGTTTGTATGCAAGGCCATCTGTCCAGGCATTATCATAGGCCTGGGCGATATCCAAGGAGATTCCGACTGTAAAGAGGTGGTTCGCTTTTGCAAAACAAATATGATGATCTAGTGTCGAAAAGAGACTGTCGCATCCACGACGGGAAAGAAATCCGCGTATATAAGGGTGGAGAGAGTTTTGATGTTCGAGGTGTGCAACCAAGCGTTTGAGTATTATTCTTTCCATAGTTTTGCAAAGGATGCTGGTTAAAGATATAGGCCTGTAAGAAGAAGTTTTGAGGCGTGATTTTCCGGGTTTAGCGAAAGGGAGTACCGTAGAGGTTTTCCACTCCACCGGAAGCGATCCTGAGGACCAAGAATTGTTGAATAAGGACAGCAGAATGTTGAAGGATTCGTCATCGAGCCCCTTTCGCATACGGGTTGAGATTCTGTCCGGACCTGGTGTAGTTGATTTGGCTAAGGATATGGCTGTTTGGAGTTCCACGAGTTGCAAAGGCTCTGATAGAGCTGAGTATGAGTCTGATTCGCTGGAGTCGTAAGGGATGCAAATAACGATAGGTTCTCTGGCGTAAAACTGACCACAATTGGCGTAAAACTGACCAACCTGTTGATTTACGTCGAAGATGTGCTGGTTTCCCCGCAATAAGATAAGATGGGAGTCAGACACATGAGATTGTGTGCGTTGAAGATTTTTTAGTAACCTATAGATGTTTGGGGAGGAACCTAAGGAGCAACAAAGTTGAGACCAGTATTTTTTGGATTCCTTTTTAATCATGAGTCGGAGGTGAGCAGCAGTTCTCTTAAACTTGATCCATAGGGCCGTGTCACCAGAGAGTTTGGCTCACCTCCATGCTTGTCTTTTTCTTCCAAGTAGGTGAGCGAGGTAGGAGGACCCCCATGGGGGATATTTAGCCTTCGGAAATTTTTGCCATCTGCGATTTGACTGTAGTGTGTTAGTGCACGTCAAAGTGAATTCTGCAATTGTGTTACTACCACTATTTTTTATGGTATCATTGACTTGGGTATAAAAGACATTCTACAGAATTCGAGGACGGGAGTAATCTAGATCAGGGCTTCTTAAACTGTGGGTCGCGACCCCCAGGGGGGTCGCGAGACTACTGAAAGGGGGTCGCAAAGATCTGATACTTTTCAATCATTATAAATAAAATTTTAAAATTAGTATACACACTACGTACAAATATAAATATAAATAAAAATCATACAAAATACTATTGTAGTTTTATTATAACTATTTTTTGAAAAAAGTGGCAATGCAAAACTGTTATGTAGGGCCTATAAATGAAAATATGGAAGTAGCATTTAAAATAATAAATACAACGCGCTCCTCGATTTTCAACTGAACGTTCGACATTGATGTCTGGCTGCCGGCGTCAGTGTTTGCAAGATAATTTAGTGATTATAAGTACCCAGACGCCGCGTCGCCTTACAGCTTACACATACAATACGGGAGCATAATAAAGCTAGGCTAGGCGAATCGGCATATTATTTTTATAAAAGAATAATAAAAAAAATTAAAGCTTCTTTTTCGGCGTCTTTGTGATACGGTGCCTTTGTGCGCTGCACACTTTGAACACGCCATGCGTCGGAGTTGATCTGATCGTAATTTGTTGTCATTGCACTGGTAAAGATTCGAGTGTAGTTATTTTTCTGTTTGTACTTCAGTTTGGACTCAGCTTTGTCTTCGTAGTGACATGTGTGTATTTACTGTGTAATTTTCAGTTGGTGTTTTTAATTATTACGTTAAAGTTCAACTACATTTTGTTTAATTATTTATTATTATTTAACCATCATGGATAAATGGCTAATTAAAATTCCAACTAATAAGTCTGCCACGCCGTCACAACCAAGTTGCAGTGCTGCAAATCCGACTTCTAGCAAAACAAAAAAAAGAAAATATGACGAATCATATTTGCAGTATGGCTTCACATGCTCTTCTCACAACAATGAAGAACAACCAGTGTGCTTAATTTGCAAAGAAGTTTTGGCTGCAGAAAGCATGAAACCGTCAAAACTGCAACGACATTTGAATACTAAACATGCAACGTTATCAAAAAAGCCAATAGAATATTTTGAGCGTCTTTTGCAAACATCAAATAAAGAAAAGAACACTTTGGAGAAGTATGTTACTTTGAATGATAAATATCTATTGGCATCGTATGAAGTTTCGTATTTGATAGCAAAAACGAAAAAGCCTTTTACTATTGGAGAGCAACTTTTACTACCTGCAGCTATAAGAATGTCTGAAATTGTTCATGGAAAACAGTATGCTGCTGAAATTAGTAAAATTCCATTATCAAATGACACTGTGTCCAAAAGAATTTCAGACATTAGCAATGATCAATTTCAACAGCTTCTTATGAGGCTTAAAGACAGCTCAAAGTTTGCAATACAACTGGACGAGTCGACAGACATTTCAAAAATGGCACAGTTGTTACTTTTTGTAAGATATATTTATGAGGGAAGCATTCATGAAGATATACTGTTTTGTCGTCCTCTGGAAGGTCATACTCGTGGAAAAGATATATATAAAAAAGTAAATGAGTTTTTTGAAAAAGGATTAAATTGGAAAAATTGTGTTGGTGTGTGCACGGACGGTGCTGCAGCAATGACCGGACAAGATCTTGGTTTTACAGCATTTGTTAAAGCTGGAAATGATCATATTACATTTACACATTGTATGATTCACCGAGAGGCACTTGTTGTTAAAAAAATTGCACCAGAATTAAACACTGTGTTTTTTGATGCAGTCAAAATCATTAACTTTATTAAAAGTCGAGCACTTAATAGTCGATTGTTTAAAAATTTGTGCATTGATATGGATTCGGATTATACAAGTTTATTGCTACATGATGAAGTTAGGTGGCTATCAAGAGGTCGAAGTTTGAAACGATTATTAACTTTAAAAGATGAAGTTCTTATATTTCTAACAGAGCAAAATTCTAATTTGGCCGATTATTTTCAAGATAATTTATGGCTTCTCAAGCTATGCTATTTGGCAGATATTTTTAATAAAATCAATGATATGAATTTATCAATGCAGGGAGTCTGCGTTAATATGTTTATGTTAAAAAAGAAACTTGAGGCCTTTGTTAAAAAAATTCTTATATGGAAGAACAGAGTGGAAAGTGGATCACTTGAAATGTTTCCATTTACTGACGAGTATATAATTAGTAACAATATTTCAAAAAAAGATACTCCTATAACAAAAATTATAGTTAATCATTTGAAGGATATGGAAGTTTACATGCATAGGTATTTTCCCAATGATATCGATACACAACAATGGATTTGCAATCCATTTTCAATTGAAATGGAAGAAATTAATTTTTTAAACTTAAAAGCACAAGAAGAATTTGCCGAATTAACAAGTGATACTACCTTGCGACTTAGATTTTCTCAAGTGCCTGTGCATGAATTTTAGATAGAAATCAAATCAGAATATCCCCTACTATCGGAAATGGCAATGAACAAATTACTGCCATTTTGTACAACATATTTATGTGAATCAGCCTTTTCCACATTAACTTACATAAAATCAAAATACCGTTCAACTTTAATAAACGTTGAAAATTTATTACGATCTGCACTAACTCAAATTGAGCCTAGATTTAATTATTTGTGTAAAAATAAACAATCACATCCGTCACATTAATATTGTTTGATGTTAATAATATGTTTTTATTAAAAAAATTGTTACAAAAGTTTATTTTTTCTATTGAATATATAGATATAGTTTTATGTTTTCTTATAAAAAAATTGTTACAAAAGTTTATTTTTTCTATTGAATAAATATATATATAGTTTTATGTCATTCTATTTATTGTGTTTTATTACGACCGATATCCCGTCAACGTTTCCAATTATATATATGTGAAATGAATGGGTACGTATTCTTTAATCCTTATTTTATTTACATTGTAAAATAGTGCGATATTACATCTACATCTACGGTTAATATATATTTCATTATATGGAGGAGGGGGTCGTTTTTTTTATTTTTTTTATAACCGTCGTTGAACAGCCGACCCAACTTAATGGGTTTACGGCTACTAATGTTCAACTCCGTAGCCTTGTAATTTTGAACCCAATCCAGAAGACAAGGGAACTCCTGGATCGAGTATTGGGAGAAATTTGCCTTCGTGGAGGACTTTTTGATGGAGCTAACCCGCATTTGCGTTACATGGAGAGGAAGACCACGAGAACCTCCCACGGTTAGCCTGACGGCAAGGGGACTCTAACCCATGATCCGTCTACCACTGAGGATATTTCACGTCAGCACTGTGGTCAGTGCAAGCCGGATGCGGAATTCGTATCGACTGGGATTCGAACCCGGTTCGCCTCATTGGAAGGCGAACGCTCTATCCCCTGAGCCATCGTGGCTCGGAGGGGGTCGTTTAAAATTTCCTAAGCTTGAAGGGGGTCGCTATATAAAAAAGTTTAAGAAGCCCTGATCTAGATCATGACCGGAGCCCAGACTGATGCACGTTTTTATGGGCACGTGGTCACTATCGAAGCTGTCCGCGTGGACCTCATGAGATCAAAGTAGATATAAGTCTGGAGATACAAGAGCCACATCGAGCAGTGATGGTCTATGGTGCTGGTCAAAGCGGGTTGGGGTCGATAAATTGAGCATGCAAAGGTTTTCTGATATTACATAGTCGAGGAATTGGGCAGACCCTGGTGAGTCACTGGAGCTGCCCAAGGCCCGATGGCGTGCATTGAGATCACCTACTATCAGATATGTTGGTTTTGATTGGCGGACAATTTGTTCAATCCAATGTAGGTCCAGCCTTCCTGGGGGGGGGAGTAGATGTTAATAATTGTTAGTGAGTGTGGCATGACACCCGTCTCTACGATAATTCAATTATGTTCTATGGAGGGGGTAGGAGGAGGTTGTATTAGTCTGGAGGGATAACGACTATTAACTGCAGTTTAAATGCTAGAGTACGCATGCACAAGAATATCCGATGTTGCCATCCAACTGTGCTGTTCCTAGAAAATTCCTGTGGTCCCTAAAATGTGAGTCCGATGGAGATCCAGTGGGAGAGTATTCGTATGAGAAATTTCTGTAGGATTTCCAGGGGAGAAGAGAATATCAGAGTAAGAGATGTCCCTCGAAATTCCCATAATTATACATTTCTTCCCTCGAACGACACATTTGGGAACGGTTTTGAAAGATGGTTACAATGTGGAGTGTTCCTTTCTAATCTTAGACACAGTTTCTTTTATCTCTTATTCAACTAGCCACCTCGGCACAGGTAATATGGCTATACCGAGGATGTCTTATTTTCATACAGTACAAAACGTTTCTCAATGCATACTGCCACAAACTTTACAAAACTGAAACAAAGACTTCACAGCATCTTTTGGAGCCACAGCATGCTGATTACAACTTCATAATCAAAGAAAAACCGGCCAGGTGCTCGAGCGGTTAGCGTGCCTGACTGCGAAGCCAATGGCTGCTGGTTCGAATCCCGCTCTGGGCATGGATGTTTCTCTCTGCGTGTTTTCCTCTGTTGTGTGTGATGTGTGAATGTGGCACACTCTATGAACGGGTATCTGTGGCAGCGTGGCGTGTGTAATGTCGCTCGCCTCCGTGACCTAGGTTCACAGGTGCCCACTGGGTAACGTTAAATGAGCAACACTTCCGGCATATTCCCAAGTGAAGGACGTAAAAGTTCAGTTCCTGCCATTAGGAAAGAAAAAAATAATAATCAAAGAAAATAACCATCACGACCTTTCCAACAGATTTGAGTTTTTCGAAGGTAGAAAATCAGTGTTTTTTCATACGTTACGGTCCTGGTAAGAGTTAAAATTATGTATCCAAGCTTTATCTCATGTTAGCACCACCTTTAAGAAACATTTTTAAGTATCAGTTTCCACTCACATCATCGGAGATTTCTTATTTGCATTTGTTCCTTAGTAAGATAATTGGAGACCGATGTGGGGACAAACATAGCAAAGTTGTTGAGTAGAATGTGAAACACAGACTTTTTCGAAATTTTTGTTGATACCGCTCTCCTCTCACAGAACATTTTATTAAAGATTGCTCAAACAGTGGTAAAATTTCAATCATTCACAGCATTTTTTGGTCGAACTCAAAAGCGAGTTCTGCAGACTAACGTCGTTTTTTGATATCGCTATGCCATCTAAAAATTGAAGACGCACCAAAACATTTGTTTCGTAACTTTCTTATATTAATTTTACTTGTTTCTTGAGCTGTTTTGCCCTAGAAATATAAAAATTTTAAGATATAACACATTTTGTTTGTTGACCCTAAACCCTCCATTTCTGCACAGGGAAATAAAAACAGATCTTCAAACAAGCACGAAATTAGGAACATAAAAACGTTGTTTAGAATAATTATAAATATTCAGTTAACATTTTGATAAGATAGCCAGGACTTCTTCTCAGTTCCGTGGTGTTGCCACAACGTAAAAATATAATTCTCAATTTTTATGAAATGCCCTTCGCAACTTGATCACCAGAAATTGTTTTTATTATAACTGTATCAATTTCTCTACATTTATTTCAATGAGTTCAGAGTTCATTGTATTCGCGTAAAAAACAATAAATACTTAGTAAAATTACATTCAAAATCTAAGTTTTTAATGTTAAGTAAGGAAATTGTGAAAATATTTATCAACAAAGAGAAACTAAATCAATCAATTAAAATTTTTCTAATTTACAACTTAAACCTTTTAAAAATGGGCAAGAATTTTTATTTGATTGAAAAGAATCAATAAGTACAGAATAGCTATCAAAGATATGAGAAAGACAATACTTGAGATTTCTAATTGTTTTAGTTTATTGAAATCACAATATAATTAAAAGTTAAGGATATTTGCGAAGATTGATGAAAGAAGCTAATAAGATTATAAGTTTACGTTGAAAGAAATAAATTTAATTAAAAGCAGACAATAGACCTATTTAAGAAGATTTATTGCTAAGCTTTAAATTGTTATTTAACAACACCATAAGAATTATCTCAAAGATTCTTTGTTTTTTGAAAATATGCATAACAAAGATTTTAAATATAATCACACGGGATTAACAAAGCTATTCAGAAAGTTTCAGCATTTCATATATTTTGATTTTAAAATGAATATTTCACTTAATTGCATTATTAAGTGCTTCTTTTGTTTTAGTGACAAATGGAAAATATTTTCATAAACAAAAAGTTTGTTTTAGAAAAAGGTCTTAAAATTGTAAATAGAATTTTTTTTAAAAATAAATAGTACATGAAATAACAAAGTAATTTAATTTCCTAAATCGTTGCATTGTGTTAAATAACATGTTTCAATAGTTTTATGTTCTTAAAATTTAATAAATTAAAATAATAAATAAATTAAAATAATAAATAAATATTGCATATGGAGGCTACGTAATATTTTTAACAACTAGATGCTTGCATAAAATACATTTTCTTAGAGTTAATGATAGAACATTTATTGAGTATCATTAATAAGTTCTAAAATTTTATTTAGATTTGTTTTTAGTGTTAAATTCTAAACAAAGGATACCATAACATATTGATTTAGATTTTAATATCTTATCACCTTTCGTTTCAAAATTAAAACATTAGTCGAATTTCATTATCTTCCTTATTCATTGCTAGATGATTAAGAATTTTTAAAAAAACATTCGAGCTACATACGGGGAGCAAAAGTTTTGAAACGATATGTTTTTCGCTTCTAACTTTTTCTGTAAGCAAAATTTCTTAATTTTGCAATTTAGTAATTTGTAGTTCTAAAGAGGAACATCCTACATGAGGAAAAATAGACTTGAAAATTTTTGAATTTAACAAACACAAAACGAGAATTTGAAAGTTTTGAATTGGTCTAACACAATCCACGTTTTTAATTCTTAACTTTAATGTTGATTTTTCTATAGCTCAGTGGTTAGAGCAGAGGTACTACATGTAAATTATATAGGTTTGAATCCAGTTCCTGCCTTTTGAACAATGATTTCATTATTCCATATAAGGAGTATGCAATTGGTTACTTTGTGCAAATATGAAAGTTAGCTTTTGTTATGCTTCTTACATTTCTAGAATGTTCTAGAATGCTTTGTATATAAAGCTGAGAATTTATTGTATGCAAAACTAACTTACAGCAGCCTCGTTGTATGAGACTTACTTAAAGCATTAGAATTCTATTTTCTAAATTAAAACATTGGTGTAGACCGGGATAGCCTGGTCGGTAGGGCGCTGGGCCCATATTCGAGAGTTCGTGGGTTCGAACCCCGCGATCCAAAGACTCCCCGTGTAGTAAATGGTGACTGATGCACGTTAAATCTGTCGAGTCGCAAAGTCCTCCGAGTTCCCATAACAGGTCAATACCTCGGAGGGAACTGAATTGGAGTTTGATCGTTCTCTGATTCAGGTCAAAAACTACGATCTGTCAATGAATGAATGAATGTATGAATGAGTCCAACCTTTAAACGGGTGTGACGTTTGGGTGTGGTATAAGTCGAATTCTTGGACATAGATGGCGCTACTGGAAAACAAGAACAATCGCACCCTTCTGTCTTAACAGGCATACGTCAACAACAACAAATATTGGTATTAATTTTATCAGCTTCAGAATGAAGAAATACGCTTTTGGCTACTCGTCTTGAGATTGTTAAAAAAAAGCTGGATTTCATATTCTGCAATCACCACCAGGTTTGGAATTCCAAAATCAAATTTGGCCACATAATGGAAGAATGGAAAAAGTGTGCACGATTCTCTTAGTTCTAGTTGCTCCCCTAAAGCTACAAATTACTAAATTACATAATTAAAAAATTTTGCTCATAGAAAAATTCATCGTCTCAAAACTTTTGCTCCCTTCTGTAATGCCAGTTAAGTGTGAATAGTATTTGTTTGTTTGACATGCTCTTTTATGCAGTAAGCATATGCCATTTAAAGTAACAAATAATCATGAATAAGCGGACAATGATTGTGATACTACAATTGGCATTACTTTTTTTCTACCTTTTAAAATATCTTTAATTACTTAAACTTATTTTTATAATCACATTAATCGAATTACATTTAAATTAAATCAATAAGTTACTCTTTATAATAGCGAGCATAAAATATTTTCTTATTTTCTTATTGATCAGTGTAACGGCTAACTTTTTATTTCAATACTAATGTAAACTCATTAATTTACTGCCGCGCCAAACCGAAAACAAATGTCTATTTATAACTCTTTCTTATTATTTTCTTACCTCAAATATGTTTCAGATACTATATGTTCAGAGCATTATAATTCCCACAGTTTTGTTGGCGACTCGTGATCGCCAAAGTATTTTCAATGCGGGGTTGGCTTTGTTTTAGCTATGTTATATTTTGATAATCTCCTATCCGTGCTTCTCCTGTGTCCGCTTGGAACAATTACATTTACTTTCTATTTCAAATTTGTGGCGCTCAACCATTAAAATATCATTCATGCTGTAAAAACTCTCGATGTGGGAGAGTGTTGAATTTGATCCCTTTAAGGGATTTCTATTCTTTAATATGATTATATTTTTTTCAATTGTGGCCATTTTTCATAATTTTATTCATTTTTAAATATATAAATTTTTCTTCAGGCTATTTTATAATTTCCTTAAGACTATTATCATTTTTACATCCATCGTTAATACACTGGTGGACAAAATTAAGAGAAAATCAGAAATTAATCAGAATTGGACACAACTTCAATGGGCTAATGTTCTTCTCACCGATGAGTCCAGATTCAGTCTACAACCTGATTCTGCACGGTTATTAATATGGAGGGGACCTGGAACCCGATACCATCCCAGTAACATTATCGAAAGGGACCATTATGCTGGTGGAGGACTCAGGGTTTGAGCAGGGATCATGCAAGATACTCGCACACCGCTCCATGTGTTTGACAGTGGTTCCGTGAATGTCTAGAGGTACAGGCAGGAGGTCCTAGAGCCCTATGTGCGTCTTTTCAGGGGCGCTGTTGGCCCTGAGTTCATTTTTATGGACGACAATGCGCGACCACATAGGGCCCTCATGGTTGATGAGTATCTGGAAAACGAGGATATTCAACGAATGGATTGGCCAGCCAAATCCCCTGACCTGAATCCTATTGAACATGCTTAGGATGCTTTTGGGAGAGCTATTGCGATGCGCCAACCTCCCCCCAGAACCATTCTGGAGTTAAAAATTGCTCTGGTGGAAGAATGGGAGGGTCTTCGACAAGTCCTCCTTAACTCCCTTATTAACAGCATGCATACTCGTTGTGCATGCTGTCTTTCTGTCAGGGGTGACCATACACCATACTAGAGGCAACACACACTGTACAAGCCTCACTTTTATTGTCATATTTTATCCTTAAGTTCAGACTACATTGGATTTATTGGCAATAGGTCTTGCCAGTGAATGGCACTTTCATTTTTGTTTTGCATACTTTATTATCATGGAATAAGCTATATCCATACCAAATTTCATTTATTTATATTCAGTATTCTTTGAGATATTTGGAAAAATGTCTTCCATCTCATAATTTTGTCCACCAGTGTATGTGTTGGTGACGACCAAAAATTCCATGATGAATCTACTACCACTGCTTATATGATAATATTGGCGGTCACTGACACCAAAATGATGATTAGTGGGCTTTTTTAGGTTCAACTACCTGTTTCTGTCTAACCAAAATATATGCATCAGATGTAAAATATTGTTGTCCGATGTTGTTTTAATAAAATTACATGATATGATCCCTTTTCTTGGAATTTTAAGGAGCAAAAAAGTTCAAATTTTAATTATTTTTCAATGCAGCTGCTTCGATTCATGAAGCTGATTTCTACCGAGCTCAAAAGTCAGTTCGCTGCTGAATATTGGAAATAATTTATTTAATTCCTCCCAACTTTTTACGAATTTCAACTTACATCCTCAATTCCAAACTAACATTGATTTTCAAAACAGAAAGGATCTTCATAGAATATTTACTGTCCCAACAGATCACTCCATCGTTAAAAATAAGAATTGAGATGAAGGTATTAAATATACATTTATGAATACAATATTTTTTTTTTGTACTTACAATGCAACTTTCTATTCGCTTATCCAAATGTATTTTAATATGATACATTATTCTAAGTAAGAATTTAGAAATTTTATTTTAAAATTTTCGTTTCATAAAACTTTGCAAAAGTACGTAACAGAGAAAGTTTTATTTATTAAGCTCACATTTAGGGATTTTTATTTTTAGAACATTAATTGCAATTGTTGTATGTTTAGAGAACAGCTAATTTGTAAGGCTTCAACTTTTTGTGCGTGAGAAGCTTATGGCAAAGTAAGGGGGGGGGAGAATGTTTTGGTAATTACGTTTAACAAAGCTTCTATTTTCAAAGCTTTTTTCTTGAGTTTAGGAATGGCAGAGCTGAGAAACATTAAGTGCGTCTTTTGTAATTAATGTAACAAAAAGGGAAGCATATTTTTTTAGCCAAGAATTTTCAATATAATAAAATTATGTATGCCAAGTTTTTTTTATAACGTTATTTTTAACTTTTTTTTTTTTTTTTTTTTTTTTTTGCATTCATTCTTTACATTTTCGAAACAGGGTGATGTTTCACACACTAGAACATCGATCTAGAAAGTAATTTGTTTATAATTCGTCTTTTGGGAATTTTTTTTTTTTTTTTCGATTTTTTTTTTTTTCATAGTGTAACTCATTTTCTTATAAGTTTTATTGAACTTTGGTTTTGGTTTGACGTTGAGTTGGGAAAAAAAGTTCTAAAAGAAATCTACACTCTCATACGATTAATGAATCGAGTGAAAAATTAAATCCTCAAGCGATTCCTTTATCTAAAGTATGTTTCGATAGCGTAAAGCCATTTAAAGTAAGTCGAATAATTTATCTTAAAAATCTTTTCCCGAAATCTTGTTTATTTTGACTTTTCTTAGGAGCAGTACTTCTATGGAAGTTTGTTTTCCTCCCTTCCTCGATTACTCCTCCAAGTCCGAAGAGTTTCGGAGAAAAAGCAAATTGATTATTCTGATGGAGCTAAAAAAATAACAGTTGTTTCCTTTGGGTATTTTTTGATGAAACAACTGAAGTCAAACATGCCTTAGAAAAGAATATAAAAAAAATGTTACGTTTTAGAAAAGGGGTGTCCATCATCTTTACTGGAAAACAAATAAAATATATTTCATCGGTGCTTTCTTTTTTCAGAAAGAGAAATCGGGGCCGATCACAATCATTCAAAAGCATCTGCATATTTTTCCCGTCCCATTACCAGAAAAACGGGAAAAGAAAGAAAATGCGTATAATAATGCATTCACTTCGCCAAAACACAAGGATATTGAATAATTTAATCGTGTTTTTCGTTTTTACCCTTAAATGAAATAAATAAAAAATGTCATTTCAAATTCACAAGCCAGAACAATTGATTAAAACGGAAAATGGCGTTTCCCGATATTCTTCACGAAAAACTTCCAATAGCCGAGAAATGAATTCCCATAGTGCCATGTTTTTATGGAGGGGGATTGAGAAAAAACTCGCATCTTCACTGATTTTTTTTTTATTGTTTTGTTCTCTTTTTATCATTTATATATCTCCTCCCCAACACATTTCCAACGGATACAAATTACGCCTGTAAAGTGGTTCTTCTTATATAGCAGGGAAATGTAGCATATAAAGCGGAGACAAACAGATGCTAAAGTTCCCCACATTGCAAAAGGGGACTCCAAATAAAATGATAAAAAAAGTACCGAAAAATGTTTAGCCCCCTTCTTTCAAAGCGTTTGACAGGAAATAAGTGTATAAGTACAAACGCACGAAGACGAAGATTATCCCTGCTTGGAATTTTGTTCCAAGTGATTTATAGTGTCATTTCCCAGACAGTGCACAACAGTAATCATTCTTCCTTCCCCCATTTTATGGGGAATGAAAATGTGAACACGAAATGTACACGCGTTTAGAACCATCTGCTGTAGTCCCAAGTCGTCATTGTTTTCGTATTATTCTGATCTGTAGAAAGAAAAATAGCCAATGTGACAGTTTCAATTTGCACTATTAATGTCTCCTTATTTATATCCCTCTTAAGGATCCATCCTTTTAACATTCTCTTTCATTTAGATTTTTTAAAAAGCACAAACTTTTAATTCGTAGTATATTTTTTTAAAAAATTATAGCCCTTCAGTTAAATTTTACGTATTCTTCCGGCTGCTGCATAGAGGAACCATTAACGAAGTGTGGGATTCTCTTGGCCAAAAGAAAAGGAAAAAAAAAATATATATATATATATATATCAAAAAGTTCAAAATGTAGAGAAAACATGGAAAAAATTACAGAACAATGAAAAAAGGGGAAAAGAAAAATAGTAATAATTAAAATAATAACAAACTGGGAGAAGAAAAAAATATCCGAATAAAGGGGGGGAAATATAAATCCGGAAAATAAAAGATATAATCTTGAACTAATTTCTTGGAATTCTTATGTTTCTAAGAACATCTGTTTAAATACTATTTATAATCAAATGAAGAGAATTAAAAGAATATGTAGTAATGTTTGTTTATCCAAAAATCAAAAAGACAAAGTCTTTCAAAATTTGATAATAAAAAAAACAATGGACTACCAAATGTACCAAACTAAAGTAATTAAATTCTATATAAAATCATTGAGATAAATATATATCATTGAAAATAAATTTACTAAAAAACTTTTGTCAATTTATATAGTTTTTACCATGTGCAAATCCATTTCGGGCAAACCCATGGCTAAAATTATGTGCAAAACAGGCAATTCATGTTTCTTTCCCTTTTCTATTTTATTATATTTTTTTCTTAAATGAAAGTTAATTTTCTAAAATTATTAAATGTCAACTTCTTTAAATTATCCAGTATAATATTACCTTGCGCACATCCATTTTCGAGCTCATCCTTGGTAATTAACAGTACTACGGCAAGAACGCACTATAAAATAAAACTCACTTTTACTTCAATTTGCGCTTCTGTTTTCATATTTTGTAATCTGGCAATCTTGTTACAAAAATACTTACTTAAATCATTTTTGAAAAATTTCCCGTACATGCAAGTTCATTTGAATTCACTACTCGCTTTATAGATTTCGTTTTATGTTTTATTCTTTTTCTTTTCTTTACATTTTATTTTCTGTTTTTACGTGATATTTTTACTTAATGTGTTCTATTTTATTTGTTGTAAATTTTTTTAATTGCTCCTCACACTTTTGTATTGATATATTTTGCTTTATATTGATACAATATTAGAAAACACTCCTTTTTGTGGATATAACCGTGTGAGCTGATGAAAACATTATATCTTTCATTTTCCGGATTTATATATTTTTTTTATTTTTTTCGGATATTTTTTTCCGGAAATATATATATTGTGTGTAGGTGTTGATGTGTGTATCCTTCTATTTTTTGTATCACTGAGTACCAAAAAAATAGGCTATGCTGAAAATTTTAGGAATAAAATTAAGCATGTTTTTGTTAATGAATTTGTTATTTATGAATAAATAATTTATTACAGTATGTAACATTTTTTCTTAGTTTAATAATTTTAGTGTAAAACAAAACAAATAATCTATTTGACTTTTATGATTTTTAAAAGTTCTTGTGAATATATAAAAAGATTTTTTCCAAAAAATTCTAAAAAAACATTTTATTTAATTGAATTCTTTTTTATTTGATTCTTGTTTATAATATGCGCAAATTCTAAATAATTACGAGAATCATATTGAATTCTCTTTTAAGAAAGGCTGTAATTTATTACAGTATTTACTGATGAGTCAGACAAATCACAATCTTGAGTTTTTCCGTAACTCATTTCTGTCTTTAAGCAGTTTCTCAATCCAAGAGACACTTCTAGTTGATATGATACGGTCCTCTTACAAAATTGAAAAATAAATTAAATCAATGGTAATAACTGCATAAATTTGCGAACCAAACTTTGAAACAAAATTTTAATTGTTGAAGGAAAAGATAAAATACAGGTAGAAAACTCTCCATGAGAGTCTTCAATAATTGATTTTAAAAGCTTGATTCAAATGCTTTTTTATTTTTAATGTCATTTTTGATAATGATAATCAATGTTTGGTTTATTATTGACCTTATAATTTCAAATTCGACAAAACACAGAAGCTAACTCTAAAATTTACAAATTTACAGGAAAAAACTTACCTTCGTGAAACTTTTTTTGAATGAAACTAACGACATTTGAAAATTTACAAAAACTTATTTCAGCTTACGTTACCCCTACGTCAATGTTTTTTTTTTCCTGCATGTAAGCAAATGTTTCTAGAATTGTGCAATTTACCAATTTTATGGGAATTTTAAAAACCATGGATTGAATGATTTTTTTAGAGAGGCATTATTTATTTTATTTCCATTGCTGGTTATTCAAAAGCATGGTTCTTAGTTTTTGATTTTGTCTTCTTGTAATTTTGGAAAATAAAAACTAAATTTAAAATTAATTGGAAAAAATTAGCTTCATTGGAAGCATTTTTGGGAGAAATTAAGTTGTATTAGAAAGCCTACAAAAACATTTAATATTTAGCCCGATAGATTCCAATATGAAAATGTAAGTAAATTGTTCTAATATGATTCACTTAAAATTTATGGAAACTTTTGAACACTGTGGATTATATGATTTTTTTAAAAATATTTAATTTATTTCATCCCTGTTGTTGGTAATTTCAACGCCCTTTGAGTCTTTCTAATTTTCAACATGTCATAAACAAGCAAACCTTAAAGTTTATAAGAAAAATCTCGACTTCATAAAAAACATTTTAAGGGAAATTAAACCGAATGTTTGAAACCTACGAACATCTCTATACCTATACCCTGATCTATACCTATACCCTTATTTACCTTTTTTGGAGAATTTTAAAAGTAGTGGATCAAAGGACTAATTTTTAAAAAAAAAAATTTTTAGAGGCTATAAATATTTTTAGATGCTGTTTAAGTCAACTTCAGTATCAATTAATGATATGTACAGGTATAATAAGAAATTGATGAGCTTTTTCTAAGTGTTTGTCGCTCTTTTAACTCCAGAACTGTTCAAGCTAACGTACCAAATTTTAAAGGGTAGTTCAAAGGGGTAAGTTTAACCCCTGATCCGATTTTATATCTAGATTTTATCTTCGATTTTATATCTAGATCATTTAAATCTATCGATCTAGAGAAATCTGTGGCAAAAAGAACATTTGATTGGGTGTGACATTTTTATTTTATGTATTTATTTACATATTCATTTTTTGAACATAATATTTACGAAATCAAACAAATAGTTGCTGATAATTCAAGTATTTCTTAAAATCTGATGTATTTCTGTCAAATTCGTGGATTTTATCACCATATAATACACAAATTTTTCATTAATTATTTCATTAAATTAGATAATAAAAAATAAAACATTATTAAAAATCATGCTTTGCATGGAATCACGATAAATCATTTAATTGAATTTTAACTATTTAACTTTTGTGAAATTCATTTCAACTATTCGATCGATTTCGCTCAATTTGCATTTTGCCATATAAAATTACATTTATTAAAATTATTCAACAAATTTTATACCTTGCACTTCAAAATAAAATAATAAAAAATGCTAAATATTTACTATAAATTATATTTTGCATGGAATTATCTTTAAATAAACAAATTTCATAATTGTGAGTAAGAATGTTTCAATTAGCTTAAAAAGTTAGAGATATAGCGAAGTACGAAAAAATTAAAATTAACATTAAGGGGTCCAAACTTTGGAGCTCTCTCTCGTCCGAATTATTGGGTCCATATTTCCCATATTGCTGCTCCCTGTATTTTGGAGGTTAGAAATCCAAATTAGCAGGAAAAAAAGGTATGTTTATTCAAAGAAAGTACGTTTTTGTGTCTGTACTAAATAATTATATTTAAAGTCACCCTTTTGAACCATTAATATTGAGTCCTAGAACGTGAAGATCCGACCATTAGAACATAAGTTATTCAGGGTGGTCGTGTTTTTTTAGAGCACTCTACATTATTATATGCACTATACTTAGCGTCAGTTTAATTTAATTGTGCATATAACTTTTTGAGTAAGTCATTGAGATTTTTATTTTATAGTATCAAGTGTGTTTGTCAAAGCACTGTTTGTAATGCTAAATTTTTTTACCGGAACGCAAGTCACCGGAGGATGGAATCAAAATTTATCAAAGATAATTTTTAATCTACAATCGTCAAATCATTTGAACTATTAAAGAGTTTTTTTCTTTTTTTCAGTTGAGTGTACTTATTTTTTATAGCTTCTACAGGTTTTCTCCTTTCTCAAAAACAATTCAAAAATATTTTTATTTGCAAATTTTTACTATTTTTCAGTTAAAAATAATTACACTATAGAAGAGCGTGCATGCTTATGAAAGACTTATAAATAAAACTTACGAACTTTTGCAAGCAATTTGAAATATTTCCTTATAAAATTTTCATTTCGAACAACCACGAAATCACCCTTGTGCCTACTACGTAGAGAGAATAAATCGTATTATATGGGGAAAATAAAATCGCATTTTAAAAGTAGGGTTATATAGATGCCTATTTTTGCAATTAACAGTCCTAATATTTTTAAATTGCTTTCAAGCTTAGCACGTTAGCAAAATTCGCCTTCAATTAGTATATATTACGAGTGGGATTAAACCAAAGCCTCTTTATAAGAAAAAGTTTTAGAAAGGAAAAATTATTATATTTGCATAAGTCTCGTAAATCGTTCGACTAAAAAGTACCGAAAAGTTGTACGGGGGCGTTCCAACCCCACTACACCCCTATTAATGTGCACATCAGCGTACTTAAATTAATAAAGTTACATTATCGATAACGTAATAAAGTGTTTCTCAATCTATTAAACAATTTTATAATAGCTTTGATTTGTTCCTTTAGATGTCGAAAATTGACACTAGTTATTTTTCTTGCTACCATTTAAACCATTTGTTTCTTTGTATTATAGCTTTTAAAATGATCGATTATATCGACAGTACTCTATTTTTTAAACAGCGAAAAGCAAAACATTGTTTATTTAAGTGTATGATTTTATTTTTAATGAGTGCCTAGTAGGTAGCTTACACATTATCTATGCATTTTGCAGATCACTAAATTTGAGAAGTTAAATTTTTGGTACAAACGGATCCCCAGAGTTGAACAGAGGTAAACAGACTGAAGAATAACAGATTTTGCGGTTACAGAAACGTTATTCGTTAGTGTTTTATTATGTTTCTCATGAAAATACACTTTTATTGCACCTACTTTTAAATAAATGTAACCCTTTGAAGCAGAAATTTCATTAAACATTTCACACTTTTCATTATTTTGTATTAATTTAGGTCAAAATAAGTGAAAAAATATATTAGACATTAATTATTTTTGGTTAGATAAAACATCGAAAAATGACATCCATTTCTGCGTTAAAGGTTAAATCTTCCAAACAGGGCTCACTCCAAAACAATTTTTCAACTTTTCACTTTAGATCTGAAAGAAGCAATCATTGAAATTTATTTTTAAAATAAGTTTAAAATTTTTGAATAAGAAAAAAAAATTTCAAACTACTTTTTTTTAGATTTTATTTTAGCAAATTCCGATAATCTAACAGATTTTCTTAGTGACTACTTGACTTTTTATAACCAAAAAATACCTCGATATATTTAAACATTTAATAAAGAGATTCAGAATAAATATAAAGGACACCGATGTCCCATCTGCGTAAAGAGTTAAGACTATCATTAATTCCAATTTAAAATTGTATAAAACGAGTTTGATTCTATTTAGGGTATTATCGGTTATACGAACAGAACGGTTTTCTCCGATTTGTCGGCAACATGAGCACGAGTTCATTTTCCCTTAGAGATTAAGATTTTAACATCACAATGTCAAAACAAAAAAAAAATTAACAATTAGCTATTTTTGCAATTTTACCTATTCATATTATTTTCACATTGGTATTTTACAATAGTTATTTACCAAATAAAATTCCTTAACTCACAACACCACATTCAATTACTATCATTATGTATAATATTAGAGATTTAAATTATCTGTAAAGATCGAAATATTGAAAATTTTCGATACCTACAATAGCGAAACTTTCGTAATCTATATCTATTGATATCTATAATGTTCTCTTATTTGATGCACTTGTGTATTGAGATGTATATTCATCGATTTTACAATTTAACCGTTTTCTTATTTTCACATTTATCACTATTTCCGAAGTTTGGATAGCGCACAATACTCAATACTCATAATTAGAGTGAGCATCAAAAATAAATAGAATGCAGAATTTATTGGCAAAAAGCCCACCAAAAAAAAAAAAGCACGATTTGCCAAACTTCTTAACATATCGCTGGTTCAAAACTAAAACGACACATCTGCAGGCATAATACGTTTGCAGATGTGTCGTTTTAGTTTTGAACCAGCGATATGCTGTAAAGAATAAACACTTAATTAAAGGTTAGTTTTAAACTTTCTGGAAGGCTACATTAGAGTAGTTTAATTGGTGAATTTCCTTATAATTCGCATAAGATGGTCGCTCAAATATTGCAAAAGCAAAATGGGATAAGGTTTGAGTTTGAGATTCGATGCAGACAAGGGGGAAGAGTATGACAACGAGCAACGCTTACGCGAAACAGATTAAAACCACGCTTTCAAAAATTCTCTTTTAAAACGCAAGGGAAAAAATTGTTTTAAAAAAGGAAAAATTTGACAAAATTTTAGGTGTTTCAAAGGTCAAGAGATTTATCCACTGAAGGTAAACAGAAGATTCCAAAAGAATTTTAGACAAGAAATTTTATAAGAATCGAACACTTCTGAAAACTTTGTCGTTTATTTTAATCTAACTTTTACCGAAATATTTCAATTCTAAGTTAATGAAAAAAAACAAGTTTTTTTTAAAAGACTTTCTCGTGTAAATAGAAGTACGAATTTTTTGCTGACAAGAGGGATGAGTTCAAAATTCCCCAAAACATGCTTACGTAATATGTGAACACTCCCCCGAAAAACAAAATCGAAGTCTACTATTAAGTTATAGTGAACAATACACACGAAAACCAAAAATTCAAAATTACAAAATTCACTCAAAATAATTACAAGAGCTGTTTGACATTTAAAACAATGCAGTTGTGCAAGAGATAGTGTAAAGTTTATTTAATAAATACGCGCTGTTACAACACATGTTCCGAAAAATAATTTTTATAAGAATATATTTCATTTTCATATATCTAGGTGCAAATCTTTGGAACTACCATCTTTAAAAGAAATTTAACAAATATTTGGCATTATGAATATTCTTAAAAATTTCATAACCTTTATTATTGAATCAAAAATTTGTTTACATGCTTTAAATATTGCTTTTATGTAGCAGTTTGAAAATTTTGCTTCTTTTACAATAGCGAAAGTATACGTTAATCATTTCAAAATTTACAATTCAATAAAATTATTCATATAAGTATGGAAACAAAGTTTGAGTAAACTAATAAAATTCAGAATTTTCGCAATAAACACATCTAAATAGCTTCCAAAACAATTTTACAGGTTACAAAAACAATTTTAAAAGTTTAAACATTTAAATTCTCAATTCTAGACAAATTTTAAATAAAAGCTTAAATTTTTGATCAAATACTACTGAGCCTTAAAAAACAACTCTACGTATGAGTAAATTATTAAATCTAAAACATTCTATACGCTTTAACACTAGATAAAATGTATCCCTATTTTTCAAGTAATTTGCTATTTTATTGTTTTAAAGCAGCTTAAATTTTTGAAATAAAACCCAAGATTATAAAGTTTAAGTAACATCTTACGCTAGAATTTAATTGATTTAATTTAAAACTAGTTACTAATGGCACTGAGATTTAAGAGATCGGGTGAGAGTTGATTACCAAAAAACCTCATTGGAACATAGAAAAATAGATGTCAGTAACTTTTTTAAGTTTTCCTAATGATAAACTATTCAAATTATTGGTGTTTCCATAAGAATCAATCACTATTTGTAGAAAGAAAAACAATATACGCAATTTATACTATAGAATGTATTTATTTCAAAAAATATGCAAGTCAATATTGTTTATTGTTAGTGTTTTTTTTAATACTATTTATAAAAAGTAAGATTCGCAAAGGTCCCCGGGTACTGCCAGGGTGTGCCCTTGCGTAAAGACGGTACTGCTCGAATGCGCTTTATGGATAGTATTCGCATGACTTTTTCTTTAAAGGAATGCTCAATTAATTTTATATCTTCCATAGTAAGTTGTATAAAACTTCATGCATTAGTTGTATTAACTTTGCATTACGTTGTATCAACAACGTAATGCAAATTTTGCTAATATGAACTTATTTCTCGAAATATTTAACCGTTTCGATACCTTTTGGAAACCCTGTTTAGCAAAAACTAGAATAAAGATACGAAAATTCTCTCCTAATACAACTCGGTCAAAAAAAAATAATTCGCAATTGAGGGCATGGTTCACACATTTTTTTTTTTTTTTTTTTTCTTTTTGGACGGAAGAACATTTATTTTTTCTCTTTACACGAATTGGAAACGTAGAGCAAAATAAAAAAGAATTTTGTGCTCATCTCAATTAAGTTTTGAATACCAAAAATTTGAAATTATAGAAAATGTCAATAAATTTTTAAACATTTGTGTAAAAAATCTTGCATGTTTGCTAAATTGAAAATTAAAATATCGTTGTTAATAAGTGATTAAATGTGACAAAATATTTGTTTCTTTCCGGAAAAGAAAATATTATTTCCCAAGAGCTACTTAAAAGGGAGGAAATTTGCTTACCTATAGAGTCAAAAAATTTTGATGTTGCCATATTTAATAAGTAAATAAACAGTGTATATTTCCTGATCTGTTTAAACATTTTAACTTAAAAATGAATGCCCATTTCAATTGGTCTTTTTTTATTGTATGGAACGCTAAGTTTAATACTTTGTTTGACTTGGAAGCTGTAAATATTTACTTATTTTAGAAGAGATAAATTTTTCAATTTATTTCGAAACAGGGAATAACGGTAAAAAGAGAAATCGATTATGAATCTCATTTATTTAGCCTTTGGAAACAAATGTAAATTTTAAGTTTAGAAATTTAAATGAGATGTTTGTAATCTAGAACTTACTCTTTCATAATGTAAATATTAAATGTAGTTTTTGTTTAGAATTTCATAAAATTATTTGCTTATAAACAATAAAAATAAAAGAAAAAGAATGTATCACATTTTCAAAATTAATTTTTTTAGTTTTACCGATAAAAATCTTCTAACTCTTAAAACTAATATTGAAAATAAATATATTTTTTGAATTAATGGTGATTTTACTTCAGATTTTTCGTACATTTTACTTTGTGATCAACATTTTAGTAGTAAACGGGAGTATTATTTGCATACAAGCCGGCAACATCAAAAAATTTTAATTTGAATTCATGAAAATTTGTGCTAAAAACTTATTTTAATACTTGTTTAATATTTAAAATTATTTTACTAAATAATTAAAAGGAAAATAAGAGCACACAACAATAAAACCCGAAATACACCATAATTAGCTCATTAGTTATTGAATTCTGACTAGATTATAAATAGACACACACATATATATATATATATATATATATATATATATATATATATATATATATATATATATATATATATATATTATATATATATATATTATATATATATATATATATATATATATATATATATTATATATATATATATTATATATATATATATTATATATATATATATATATATATATATATATATATATATATATATATATATATATATTATATATATATATATATATTATATATATATATATTATATATATATATATATATATATATATATATATATATATATATATATATATATTATATATATATATTATATATATATATATATATATATATATATATATATATATATATATTATATATATATATTATATATATATATATTATATATATATATATTATATATATATATATATATATATATATTATATATATATATATTATATATATATATTATATATATATATATTATATATATATATATTATATATATATATTATATATATATATATTATATATATATATTATATATATATATATTATATATATATATATT